>JABASC010000003.1:0-183889 GCA_019776185.1 Plutomurus gul | reverse complement strand
GAAAGCAACGTATGAACGGTGGTTCTGTTTACGGTAATCTATAATCTAAAGCTAAGTACAAGTGGGCTTCAAGAAAGGAAAGGCAGTTTGATATGAGACGGGAAAGATGGGTCAGCTAAAAGGGAACCTTTTAGCAAAGTAGGTTAGCCCACTCCCTTTTGTTAGTGAGTTTGACGGAGGACTCTGTCCAACAGACAGAAAGAACGCTGTTACAACCTAATGTTATTGCACTGCGAAAATGTCGTATCACCATCACCGACATTACGTAGGTGAATTAAATAACGCGATTAGCTAATACGATTATCACAGTCCATCAGCTTGATGCTGCATTTTGTATTTCACTTTTGTCTTAAATGATGATTTTTTCATATTTAATGCGAAATGCAATGCACGTATATCGATAACCACCCATCTTAGGCACTAGCACACCAATTCACAATATATGTAATTGCATTCAGGAGTAATTAAATCTTTTATTTTCCGAGATATTCAACAAACTTTATTACTACACGATTGAAATACTTTATTATCAATTACCGCATGATAAAAATATTTAATATCAATTACCACATGACAGAAATATCAATTATCACATCACAAGACAGAGATGCATCTTACAATGATTATTTGCCGACCGACTGTATTAAATCTGACATCGTGACAACACATATGACACAATAAAGAATTATTACAAATTACGGCAGAACTTGTCAATTTTGTTCATTAAACATGAGGTTACAATATGGTAAAGCTATCATTAAAGTCTACTTAATTGCTAGGTTACATACTATAATCAATCCCATAACTGATACCATTAATTGAGTTCTTAGAGATTACTGAAAAATACTTCGCGATCATCCGTACAATAATTAGATTCGTGCTTAAGTAGACTACCGTATTGCACGAATTAAATCCTCATCTTCTGCAAAAATTGGTTTGAAGATGATGGATTGAGGAGAATCAAACCGGTAATCATCTTTAGTGACCCATTTCTGCACCCTTTTACAAAATTAGAAATGTCGCTAATGTAGTTTTACCTAGCCTCCAAAACATGGAGAATGCGATGGGATAATTTTAAATGCAATGAAACACAATGTCTTAAATGTATCTGATGCTTTCACTTAAAATACCCTCAACAGATACGAATGTACATTTCCATCTACGACCACCCCCGTAAAAGAACCACTGTCGGTGAGAAATTACAAGTTTACCCACAATTGTTTCTCACACAGTGTATGCGAATCCAGAATTTTTTTCTGATAATAATTGCATTTCGACGAGACTGTCATATGACTGGACTGTGAAAGTAACACTACTGTTACCACAAAGGGGATTAAAGAAGTTCCTGTTCTAACAAGCGGGCAGAGCAGGAGAAAGTAAGACTTGCGCTTGTGCAACAGATAAGTTGAGGTTGCAAAACCTGAAACGATTTCTCGTCCTTTCGAGTAAAATTAAATTGGAACAAGAAAATGATTGGTCTGTCGGTGAATTTTTACAGTTTTTGCACAAAGAATGTCTAAAAATCTCATTTTGATTCAATTACTCCACTCTTACTTACTCCTACTGCAGAAATGCAACACATACAACAGAAGAATTACAGCTTTGATGAAGTCTTGAGCCTTTTATAACACATAAATGATATCGGATGAACTTGAGCGATGGTCCAACAAAACATACACTTGCTTTGTAAGGGCAACGGGTTCCATGAAGACGGCTCTACCATGGCCGTCTTCGAAGTTCCAACATAAACAAAACTGAAAAAGAACAAAAGAAGTTCAAATATTGTTAACTAGTTTTGAAGATATTAGCTGCAGTAAGTGGGCAGTGGGCCTTTTCGG
Organism: Plutomurus gul; assembly: GCA_019776185.1. Classification (NCBI taxonomy): domain Eukaryota; kingdom Metazoa; phylum Arthropoda; class Collembola; order Entomobryomorpha; family Tomoceridae; genus Plutomurus; species Plutomurus gul. Next base: position 182,051 of record JABASC010000003.1, on the reverse strand, counting down.
ATTAGAGGAATATATATTACAATAATCACATGATATAAAGGACGGGGTTCTGGAAGATAGCATGTGACTGATTAGATAGGATATCGTATTCCGTACACTCAGAAAAATCTTAGGTAAATTTTCCCCGATTACATAGCAAACTATGCACAACTGTCTAAAAAGGGAAATTTTACCGTTGTACAGACAAGTGGAAAACTTGCCCGTACAAAGGTAAAATTTCCCCTTTTAGACCGTTGTGCATAGTTTGCTATGTAATCGGGGAAAATTTAAATAAGATTTTTCTGTGTGTACTCTGTCTGGGTAAATACGACAGAGTACGGATGGCTGCTGTATGGGGGAAGGGGGTTGGAACTACATTTTTAATCACATCATTTATGTACGTTCCATAATAAAAATAAGGAGTGAATCTTACAAGATGAGAAGGTTGTGAGGGTGAGCGCTACCAGTGCTGTCCTCATGACCTATTATTGTTTAATGAATGACAATCAAGCGAATGCTCGAATTCGTTGTTTGCTAGGGGTCGGTCCACTGTTGACTGTAATCAACAAAAGTTTGCAAAGATAGTTTTCAGTAAAAATATTGATAGTTTAGTATTTAAGTCAAATTAATGATTTGTGTTACATGGTCAATCCATCCGGAAACACCACCGGTCTGAGTAAAAAAACGGCGAAAGAGAACTCTGATCTTGTAAACCGCATGCCTCAGCTGTGTAGTCCTCCTCCCGTCTCCCGTCTCACTCATTTTGAACATTAACTGGATTTCTGTTTCTGTCGGATTGAGCCAGCTGTCAGACTACAAAAAATGCATTCATTGAGAAATAATTATTGAAAATCAAACAGTAATAAAAATTGTTTGTTATTCGATAACAAGCTGTTATCTTCTGAGATACAATAATTTTGATGGTGGTATTTTAGTAAAAGTCTTGTAGTAAAAGATAACAGTTTGTTCTTACATGCTCGAAATAAACTATCTCTACTATATTTCTATAATAATGTAGCACTTGGTTGGAAAAGTCCAAACCAATTTACAACCAAAATAAAATTGTTATTTCTCTTCAATGTTTTACCTTTAAAATGGCGGATTGGAGAAGCGTTACTTCAGACTTCAGTTCAGACAGAGACTCTTCGGCTTGAAAGTGATATGAAGAATAAATGACGGTCTGTTGCAAAAACCATAGGTATCTATCTAACATGGCAAAACCGACACTCGCACTCTGACAGGCAACGTGGCGGCGGTGGCGTGACTCAAAAGCACAAATGAAAATTGAACACGATGTTCAACGTGGAAGGGTCGTAGGGCGTAATTATTAGACAAATAAGCATACAGTATTTTATAGTAAAGTTATGTCAATCGAAGAAGAACATTACAATTTTAGATACAAGTGAGGACATCTGCACTTTTTCTGAATTAATTCAGTCAAGGAAAAATATATCTGTAAAAATACTATCGAAACATAGGGAATTGTATTGGTGTTGTACATTATCACTATTTATTTTTATAACTTGAATAAAATGAAAAATTCATATCCAAATGGAACATAAACCACTGAAAGTTATTAAAAAAATACTCGTGATAATTTTTTCGACTGTGTCAGCAGTACTAATGCTATAATTAGTTAGCTTTTCCCATTGTTTTATGTGAGACATTCAAAGAATCTTGTCTCAAGTCTCAAGTGTCAGTAGCAGAATAGAATATGCAATAATCACGTAATAAATAGCAACATCCGAAATCCACAAATGAGATAATCAATTGACTTGTAGTATTTACACCATATAATAATTAGAGAACATTTCAAATGTTCACCTCTTTGTTTACTTTAATAGCTTATTATTTATTAACTCTTTATTAAATAAAAATAGCAATCTGAGACGATCGAGACAGTAAATTGAATGTGCTTCTGTCTGTGGGGGATAATGATACACCCACGGTTTCTTAAATGATTGCTACATGTAAACTATACATGTTATCGGATCAAAATCAAATATCCATCTCTAAACTAAGCATAGTCGCTCGTTGAAGTACATCTCTGTACTTTAGCTCTCTTTCTAGAGTTAAGACTTGCATTAAGTATTACAGGTGACTGATATCTGCATTCTATAAGAAGATACGTCCGTCATTCAGCTTTCCTATAAATTTGATATGCACCTACAGCACGTACCTATCTGTACGTTGGTAAAATGGGGGTTGAACGCATTGTTTCAAGTAATTGTGTTTTGGTGATAAAAGAAAACATTAAGATCATTTTATTCACAGCTACCTACATACATGGCCACAGGGTCCCCTCTCTCCATTCCCATTATTATAATACTTTTCGATGGACAATATAATTGACGGCAATGTGCATGAATAGGCTAGACACAGTAAAAAAATACATTTTTATTGTGCGTACACACAGTAGCCTTTTCTCCGACTGTTTTCAATTGAAGCCTCGTCTTGATGTTGATCTTGGTGTGAGTGAGTGAGCTCACTCATCAGATCGATATGAGTACTTAGAATTCTTGACATGCCCACTCTCACTGTAGAATCTAATTGAATTGGTTCAGGTCACGTAGATTTGTTGGTGCATGCTTTCGGGATATCAGTTATTGCTACTTACAGACATAAGAATAGGCAGTCTGTGTCTCGTCTCAGTCTAGTCTTTACGAACTTATTTGCCGTTAGCATTCGACCGATTCACTTCTAAATTCGACTTGGTATCTTTTTGTGTGTGCCTATGGAACCCATTTACGTTTATAGAATACAAACAGATTTTATTCTGATCCGCAGACACTAAACGTAATCGTTTTCGAGTGAAATCAGAAAATAACCTAGGGCAATCATCATCATCATCAAGCTTACCTCATTGTTATTCATCATCACTTATTTACTAACACATAGCAGACCATCACGCAACAACAAGTGTACCTATGTATTTAAATAGTAATAATATGGGTCTTTGGAAAATCAGACAAGTAGGTAACTTGAGATCATTATTAGGCATCTCAAATGAAAACCAGTGGAATAATCATGAGGGAATCTTAATTCTCATTGCACAGACTCACATACACATTTACAGAATATACTGTCCTCATTATCTATATCAAAGTGTCATATGTATACTTGTCTCTACATCAACAATCTATCTTCCCTCTTTCAATCCTGTTACCTTTTTCAATGATATTGAAATAGAGTCATAATGTCGTCTTCTACAATTCCCTGTAGCTTTAAATCGTCCAGTGGATATTTTTTACCTTTCTTAAGGAAAATAATGATCGAAGGAAGTTTATCGATGAGATAGAAATTCGATGGATCAGGTGGACTAGCCCCCAAATCCTTTCGTTTCTACCAAATGGAATAATAAGTTCTTTAAATGAGAAGTAAGGTAGGGACTATGGAAATGAATTCGTGACGGAGCATCAAGCCAGAGAATCACCAGACGCCTCGAAACACACGGAGTTGTCCGTTCGTTAGCATTTTTTTCGTTTGTTATGACCGCTCCTGCAACAATGAAACCAAGCAACAATAGGAAGTGTACGCAACTTTTACGGTGTGCTGTGCAGCAGACTACTATTTACTAGGGGTATGTAGTACGCACCGTTTACGCAACAAATTTCCGTTTGTTCAGTTCCCATTGCAAAATCCGTAGGAAGGCCAAAGGACGAGAGTAAATCATAATCATGCTCATCATAATAACAATGTATACCGTAGAAAGTGGGCTTAATGCTCCCTAATGGAGTTGAGAGCAACGCAGAGTAAATTTGACGATAAAATTCTCTCTCTCTCTCTTGCCCGGTGGTAATCAAATCAACTCATTCCCAATAGTGCATATAGTTTTTTCGTAGTAGTATCAGTAAGCACAGTCTACATACAGATAGTAACCACTTACATTACATACACAGCATTAATAAATGTACATACTACTACCTGATGCTTTATCATAATTACATAACAGCAGAAGAGAATAGCAAACGTGGAAAAAATTCTATACGATTTAATGAAATTTTGTCCTGCAGGAAAAACAAATGGAAAGAGGAACTACTCTTTCCACCTTTTGCTATATGCTTTGTACTTGTATAGAGAGATCATAGAGAGAGAGTTCTTATGCAATTTCATGGCTGCGATGATTATTCCCTCGATTACACATACTTATACGTATTTCTTCTTAATAACTATTACTTTAGTGGCCAGGAACAAATGAAGATTGCTAATGATTGGTAGGTGAAGGAAATACGTAAGTATTATTGCACGCCAATTACGAGGAGTTGGAATACCACCGTGAGCTTTTTGGCAGTGCCAGTTCGATATCAGATGCTGTCGTTGCCAATTATCCGTGGAGCATGTAAATGCTCTCTTGTGCCACACATATACTTAATACTATGCTCAGTATGAACTGCTGCTTTTGCCTGAACTCCAACAACATGTTCTTTTCGTGAAGAATGATTTCCATTCATTGCCTCTTTCATGTACGATGCAGAAAACATTAAATACTTAATATTGCTTATTACTTTGAAATTAATGATTACAAATGTACTCTTCAGTTTTCATGTAATCGTTGAGACATTACAGGAAAACAATTCATTCTGTGGATTGAGCTGACACCCAACGGGTAACTACACCTCAATATTACTAACATGCACTTTCTATTACATATCCAAATCTTTGTTTTTGCTCGTAGCTACATATCTTTCGTTCTTGGCCAGTTGTTTGTACGTTATAGTTCTATGATCGCACTTTAATGCTATTCCTCTTTTGCGTGCTCCAAGTCGTTATCGCTCGAACCGTTTAATTACAAAACGACTCCATCGAACGTTCTAGTAGCAGGAATCATTCATTCATCATTTAGACGAATTGTTTCAGTAGATTGGTGAATGGGAGTGAATTCGAAGAAATTGTAGACGACCTGGACTCATATATATATATTTATATACTAATATAAATAAGAATTAATATATACAATTTAAAATGCTGTCATAAAAATAATAATGTACATATTTATTTAAGGATAAGGCCAACATACCGAGTTCTTATTGGTCCTTTTTCATTCAACTGTTTATAAATCGTTTGACAGTTTCCATGAAAATATATTTCTATATGTATATACAGGATAATGATTAGTGTGTATTACACATATATTAATATGCAATTATGAACAATGTATATTGTATGCATTCCAATACAAGAATTTTATAATAATATTATAATAATTTCGTATGTTATTTTTTACATAAGAAATCCCATGTATTCGGACATTATATTTCTCCCCAGGAATTGGCTGTTACGCAAATAATGATTTCTTTTTTCATTGCTGGGGCCAGTCTGATGCATGAATGGTGAATATCATAGAGGAGAACAGGTGCTGAAAATGTGGCCACAACGTGATTGTGATCAGCTGATTTCATGAAAAGGTAGAGATTTTGATTACAAATGCAAAATAGGTCTGAATAATGAAATCAACGATATCGACTCCCTCAATCACAGGAGGGAACAATGCAAGGAATGTTTGGTAACACATGTTAGTTTGTACACAGTTCTCTCTGCACATAATAAACAACGCTCACTGTACATAATCCTGACATGTAATTACATGGCGAGATAGCTGCTCGAACAAGCCATCTTCTAACTTCTATTAGTTAATCAAGTAAAAGGCCGGACAGGACGTCAATATGTAACTCTACTAAAGTACACACGTAAGTGAAATTATGACATATGCCAAAATTCCAAAGTCGAGAAAAATCGCATGTGATTCCATGTGCGATAAAAGTGTACTGCAAGTTAATAGCGTAGCCTTTGGAAATACCGTGCTTGGAATATCAATCGGACATTTTCCTTGGGAGACTGCATTCTCATCTTCTCTGTCCTCTCGCTCTCTCGTCTCTCTCGTCTCTCTTGTTGTGTGGTTGTCTCTAAATCTTCAGCAGAGGAGAATTGTAGCATGTCCCCCATGCAAAACAAAGGACACCACCAGCACCGATAAATACGCAAAACAAACGACGAAATGTCGTGGAACATGAGAATAAATTTCATGAATTTCCACTTACAAAGCATTTAAATCAGGTACAAATATTCAACAGTACTCAGCGGATCCCCTTACCCCATGTGTGTAGCAAATAATCAAAGATATAATAATAGAAGATATAAACTTTTAGGGGGAGATTTATTTAATTTCAGGTGTACAACAATGTAAACGCCATAAAATTAAACAAAAAGTGAATATATCACATTTATATCGGCAATCAACGCTTTGTATATATGACAGTCAATAAATCAGGAGCGCCCAAGCCTTCGTCCAAGCCACACTCACCACCATAAAGCCAGTGTCGGCAGATGGTCGAAACATTTAGCTGACTTGTATGACGGACGATGGAGCAATTTATACAGGATCAGCAACAGAAAGATGACAAGATACAACACCAACCACTTAGGTCCGACATTGACCTTCTTATTTGTTTTTAAGAATTCATACCTATCGCTAATTAGAATTGACCTTTAAGATGCAATGTATGAATTAATATTTAAAATTTCTGCTCCGGTCACACTGACTCAATACATTGCAGTGTATGTATATACACGCTTGTCTTGTTGTGCATACTTAACACTAGTAATTCCTACAAATTAACGTTTTAAATATGTTGTATTAATGTATTCGGCAATAAAACTTCTCGCTTTCCACATTTATTCCCAATTTACATGTTTAATTCCATCATAAACCACTTTAGTAGTGTTTTACACTAATTTTACGTATAAATAAACTACTAATTATGTATGCTGTTTTCTAAATTCAAATACAAAGTATTTTCACAATAGAATATGCAAAATCCGACCTAAAAGAAGAAATTCTCGTCACTCAATATTACCTAATTCATGGTTAGCAGTTGAGTACACGAGTGGAGTTAATGGTAGATTGTGAAGTATTCAGGAACAGAAAGCAGGGAGCGGTTTTCTTTATTAACTTTTATTTTTTGCTGACGACAACGACCCGATCCTCTGGTGGTGGTGTGTCCAGTCCTACCTACGGTCAGCCTGATCTCATCTGATTTCCTCAGTGTATGTAGCTGTGTAGCTGTCCTGTGACTTCCAGTTGCTTCGTGTGCACATTTTTTCTTCTCATAAATCGGCAACTGGATGTCATCCTACATTATCTAATCTGTGTCCTTTAGTCTTTCTTGAAGTGATCATCTTGTCAACGTCAGCAGCAGGAATAGTAAACATACATGCGCATAAGTATAAGGACACGGCATGAACATCGAATGGACACCATCTCATTAATTCACACACACAATAGACTGGATTGACTTCTAAGCAGTCAACGTGATTTGAGGTACCCGTTCGGCTCTTAAGTATAGGTTACCATCTCATGGAGCCTGTACCTGCACACACACACACAGGTAAGATAAGTATAATATGTGAATGACAAACGAGTAGGTAGAGTAGGAAGACTAATAGGCATCCCTACCCTACTTGTACCTGTTCTGTTATTTAGTCCAGTGACTGAGTGACTGAGTGACTGACAGTGAATGTAAAAGGCAAGCCGCATGCACAAGTCATAGAATATTATAATATTATGTAGTTAGGAGATTGTTTGTATGGCATAGCTACACACACACACACACACGTAACATACTATTAGCAGATAGTTGGGTCGTATTACCCTTGTAGGCAGGTAGACAGTAACACCTGCCCCTCTGCGAATGTAAATAGGTACCTAATACTTTCTGCACGTAGATATACATGTGTATGTATATTATTATTATCTCTGGTGTACACACAGATATTCTTTAGGGAGAAGCTATTCAATTCATCTTGAAAAGAAATCTTGAAGAAATGTATGAAATAGTGTGTAGTTGGTGGATGCGTTGTCTTAAATGTCTGGTCTGGCCATATGCCATGCCGAATAAACATTCCACGCTGTTTTATCGCCAACACTTGTTGCACTTGTAGTCCATTCGGAGATTTTTATGAACTGGCTCACTCCATCACATTTTTAATTCACAACCGTTCAAGTACATCTAGTTTAGTCTATTTCACTTATGACTACAGATCCAGTCCACACGGTGCACAGAACAAGAGACGAGCTCAGCTCATCCACAGCGAAAGGAAATAAGTGTGATAATTAACAGAACTTACCCTCTTTCCATGAATACAGCAGATGTGGTGTGAGCAAAATTGTTTCTTCCAGGATCAGTGGCTCAAGTCAGATCTGAAATGGAAAACTAACTCGTTTCTTGTCTTTTCAGTAATTTGATTATCTGACCACCAAGACGAACATCTCTGCCTCCCTTTAATATCCTGTTTTGTCTGTGGATATTTTTCTGAATTCTATGCTGCAATTTCAGAGGGAACTATGTATTCCAAAGGAAGTATGAAACAAGTAAACTATTCTTGTGATCTTGTGTAAAAACACTAATGATTTATAAAATGCATTACAAAACAGTAACTGGCTGATAACAGCGTGCTTTCACGAAAAATGCTTTCATAGAGATTTTGATGCGCGTGAATTATACGTTTCAATGTTGCACAAGTTTTTTTGAAGAACGGCACCCATAAATGTAGAAGAATTTGCTAGTTTTCCCATAAAATACGTATAAAAATGTGTAATGGTTTTTACAATAAAATGTATGTAAAGTAAAAAAGAAATGCGATCGTTTGATTTTTCAAGTTAAATGCTTTTGTTGAGTTTTCTCAAACAGTCCAATTCTCAAATATGCAGGATGCGCTTTATCATGCCTGTCTGTCAATTTTGTGGTTTAGAAGTAGTGAAAGGTTCAAGGTAATCGTAGCATCATGTATCGACTCCGCAATCTGATTGCCTTCAGTGTTTCTTCTGTGTTGTAATGGTACTACCGAAAAAACCCTGTTTTTCCATCATCCAGGGTCAGACTTAAGTTCAAGAATGTCATTTTGTCTACAACAAGTTATTATTCTCCTTCACTACGCAGGCAGACAGCGAAGCGTAACTGTGCAGCATTTCTTCATGATTTTGCACCTAATAATGTGAAGGTTCAATGGTTCAACAACTCAAGTTCATCTCTGATGTCTTCCAAGTGACCAGATAAATTCCTGGACTGAAGAATGCTTAAAAAACTTGACGTCCTCTTGAAAGATGTGTAATGGATGCAAAATGAAATCATCTTCATAATACCAATTAACTCTGTAATATTTTAATGTATACAGCAATGAAAAAGAAATTTTTTGGGCATTTGCTATGATGTACACATTTCTTTGCCTGATTTTTCATATCTTGATTATTATACAGCTTTATTGAATACTCTCCCGAAGAGTCGAGATCTCTGCATGAGTTTGTTGGGTGGAACAAACGAGACCACACGATTACCTCCTCAGTTAGAACCTTCTTTTTAAAAACACTTTTTTAGCAATTTTTTTAGCACACACATATATAATAGGACCGTGCCAAGGGTAAGTGGCCCTCGGGACAAATGAAATTCGATGCTCTTTTTCAGTCGTACGACTGTGTCATATGTAAGAAAGAGTTAGATTTTGCAAAATACACTCGGGCCATTCCAGTAGCCAGAGGGGGCGAGAGATGATTTGTTAGCAAAATCCTCAATGGTAGTATGAAATTTTGTCGTGTACTAATTGGGAAATCGTCTTGCCGTACATTTTGACAACTTACGTTTTTTATTAAAATGAACTGTATAGCAACAAATTGATTTACTAAATATAAATGTTATTGCCATTGAGTTATTGCCAACGAGTAAAAAACCTCAAAATATAGGTTTTTGTTTAGTATGCGGCAAATATTGTTGCCAACAAAGATTTGCCATCAGGGACGGGCACGTGCCACGGGGAAATTTTGTTATTTTGTTGAACAAGTAAATATTTATTAGTATTAGTATTAGTATGTGTCATACTATAAATAAAAAGCAAGTGCGTGTGCCTGCAAATTCATCATATTACGGCTAAGCATAAAGGAGAAAGCAATCGGAGTTGGATACTAATTGAACGCGTGTTTTCAAATCTCAATTTAATAATTCTTTCTCTACAACACAAAAAACACCAAAATCATGTTTGTAATGAACTTGTAAGTTCATTCAGATATTATGCTCTTAATCTCTTTACCCTTCCAATTTACTGAAAGGATGGTCACGAAAAATTAAACTACATGAATTTATTTGTGCAAATAGACATTGCTTACATAAACAAAAGAACACATCGTGACAAGTTACTTTGTTAACTTGCTATTGATTAGTTGTTAGTGTTGGCAGCAATTATTATTAGCTATAATACTGACAGGATATTATAAAATTTAAATTTCGAAAATAATATCGCCCTTGCGTGTCACTAATGCATTCCTCATCGGTGGTGGGGGTACAGAAACTGTGCACATGATAATATTCAATATCAATGTGCATAACATTAAATACATTATATGGAGAACGAAAAATAAATATATATAAAGCATATGAATTATATGATGTTTATGGGTGGAAAGGATAATAATCGCAGGGCACCTACTTCACCTTTATTTACATTCATAGGAAATCCGATTGTTTCTCTTTCTTTATGACGGCGATGAGCGAAATGTTGAATGAGTTGCTGATATGTTGTTGCTGTATGGTAAACAAGTAGACTGGTCTTTCCCGTTCCCCCGTCAGCGGAAGCTTTTCAGTTTGTTTGAGCTGATTATTTCGGAGCATCTTCCCAATGAACTGTTAATAAAATACAAGTTGATTTCGCAGCGGGAGAGCTCTTGTTTGTGTCTGTGCCATGTCTTCAGTTATTTAAAATGTTGAGAGATAGACCAACTGACTTCCAGCCACAGAAGCAGAGACAGATTCAATTCAATTGTGGACTATGAACATAATATTTATATTAGTAGTCGTTCTTGTTGCCAAGTAAGTACTGAGCCGCCTGCTTGGGTCGATGATGAAATGGGGACGAAATGAAATTCTCTCATCTCATCATCTCTGCTGTTCTCTCTCCCGTTGCTGAGATGCCGTAGTTGTTGCACATATAAAATGTAGTCATTGTACATAAATGTGAGAGATGCGTGTAATGTCCTGCCATGCGATGCCACTCTATCCTTCCTTCAGTGGCCACTAAATAATAAAGTTCATTGCAGTACATAACATTAGAATAATATAAAACATACAGATAGCTCACCTAAGCTGCTTATTATTTAATACGTACACAATCCTAATAAGTAATATTAACCACATACAGACATCCGTAATATAATAATGCGTTTTTTTAAATCTTATATGTTGTAATTTCGAGGAGAAATTCTCATTTGTAGTCCGCAGTAGTAATACGATCTTGTTGGGGCTCTGTATGCATAGTGTATGTATGTATATAGAGACAGAGAGAGACAGAGAGAGCGAGAGAGACTGTATGCGGTTCTCATTAGACTAATACTAATATCTCATTCATCCAGCCAGACACTCATATCCATTACAGAAACAAGTTCCGTTCGTCCAGATGAACAATGAAAGAAGAAGAAGAAGAAGACCAGTGAGTTTCCACACGATTTGATTGAAATGAAGTGAAGAGTTGAACTGGACCTCCTGGAACTCTCTTTGCTGGTTCTCCCGGTCAAAACTACTCCCGTCCAGTCAACTCACACAGAAGGAGAGATCTCAACACAAACTGCTAACTTAATACCATTACTACATTTATACACATCATACATATATTTGTATCATCCTCCACGTCCCATACCACAAGAGCAGGGTTGATTATCTCTTTTCCACCATTTCATAGCAGATGCCCAGAACGACTATGTGATCTCTCTCTGTAATCCTGTCTGCTGGCCTTGCCTTGCCTTGCTATGGAAAAAAATGAAAAGAAGAAGATGATGATCTGTTCACTTCCCCAGAAAAGATGAAGAGCATTAAGAATTTTTCTGAAAAATTCGATGGTTGTAACGATGATAAGGAGGGAGATAGAGAGTGAGCCTGAGCTCAGCCACTGATTCATTTCGTACACACGGTCTCCTCTCATTTGATCTATTTGACTGACTAAACGAGTTCTTTCTCTTTCTTTCTGCTTTGCTATCTCTTTTGTTCTCTCTCTCTCTCTCTCTCTCTCTCTCTCTCTCTGTGTCTATGCCCTCCTGCATATATATGCAGCAGTATATATACGAGGTGTATGCAGTAGGTACTGTTTGGTTTGCCATTATCTGTACGATTATTATGCAATGTGTGAAAAGAGACATGTGCTCATTGCTTCGGGATGGAGCGAGAAGCTGGCTCTGTGTCTGTGTACCCCATAGGCAGTAGACATTTGTAAATATTCAAGTAGCAGGTTGACTCAATTGGAATGAGACCTATTGTAGTCGAACTACAACAAGCTTTGGCAGGTGCATGCAATGAATGCATTATATTATATTATATGGATGTGTGCGGAGTTTTATCGAGATTTTATGTAAGAGAGAGAGAGAGAGAGGGAGGGAGGGAGACGAAGAGCTTCTTCTTCTTCCTCGGGATTTTATATGCAGTCTGTGAACTTATTATGCAGTTTGATTCGAGTTGATGTGGAATTTCAAGGGGGAAAGTGGGAGAATTGACAGAGACAGGCACACACCAAATTAATGGGATGCTCTCGATTGTCTATACGAACGAGTCGAACAAGTGTCAAGGACGAGCCTCTTTCTCGTGCGAATCCAATCCAATCCAATCACATTAGTAATGCAATAGAATGGTCAAAGGAATCTCTCAGTCAGTCAAAACAATTACAACAGGTACCTTAATGATATGGCTAATATTGCGGACAGGCCATTCCTTCTGTGTACTTATTATTCAAATTACTATTCTACGTAGAGACAGGACGACAGAGAGTTGAATGGAATGAAGTCTTAAAAGTATAAATGAATATCTATGCCGACTCAACATCGCCACTGTATATACTATTGCACTTGCTTCTATGTCGTATATGCAAAAGGGTAATGAATGTAAATGATAAGGGAAAAGTTGATTGCATCTGATTTTTCTTCAGGATTCCTCTACTTTGTCAAGTGGCTCGGTGAGCCGGGTAAAAGCTATACTTCTTGTATGCAAATTCGCCAGCTAACATACAACTTCATACCCTGTACCCACACCTGTTTCATCCCTGTCTCTCTCTCTCTCTCTCTCACTCTCACTCTGTCCGCAAAAATTTAATTATTATGGGCAATTCACATTTTTATTTTTGGTATTTATTGCATGAGTTTGAGCACAAGTATCACTATTAAGCTCCCTTTCACATGAACATATGTATTGATCGTAGGTGAAGATAAGTGAGTAAGTACTCCAAGCTCATGTCAGAAAGAATAAACAACACTTCAGGTTCATATAACTTTGCAATTCATGCCAACAATGAATTAAGCCGTGCCAACGTAAATCAACTGTGCATGCAATTTTTCAGTTGTTCGATGGAAAAATCTGTGACCAGTGATCAATATTCATGGCATTATACATATTCTACATATAAAAGCAATAAACAGGTTAAATTAACATTTGTACTAATTGTAAGTGCATATATTGTAAGTCTCTTTTACTAACAACGCAAAGTTTTCTGCTCTGCGTATGTCAAATACTTTTAACCCTATAAAAAGTAGATTTTGTTGCTAAATGTTGCGGAAAAATGCTGTGTAGTGTGAATAGTTAGTAACACATTAGATAAATGTCATGGAGCAGCTGTAAAGCATTTCGACACGCCCAAATTACCAACTCGGTATTCTATTAAAAGTGTCACTGTAAGCATCTTCAAACCGAATACCATCTTATGACCAGAGTGTATGGATTTACGTAGTGTAGACAATACATAATATTATAATAAAGGAACGGTCATTAAATAGAAGCACCCGATTAAATGCATGAAACATGCGTGAACCTTGGACGTTACGTGATTATTAGTACAATTTAGCGACTTCGGTTCTCAGTTTCTATCGTCCTAATTGTAGCAATTGCATCGTGAACATGATTTTTGAATGACCTAACCAAAATTGCCACGTCTTCAATAATTTTTAATCACATAGAATAACGTAATATGGCTTTGCATATGATTTTAATGATTAATGAACTTTGACCACAAACCATTTCAGTTTTTCAGACAGAACAGTCAGTACAGCAGCCATCATATAGGAAATGGCGTATCATGAAATATACATTAAAAGAAATATATATATAATAAAATGCACTATACTGATATAAATGACTCGACAATATGCAAGTGTTTTAGATATATTAATTTTATAGTCTATTTGCAAGGCATGGTAGTCCGAGTGTTGGAAGGCTGGAACGTACCCGCTATCAGAATAAATCAGTCTATCCATCTATTTACGTGGCTGTAGCGTATCTATCCATGTACTACGGTTGGAGACATTAAAAACTTCCGAGAAATTCATACACCCTCACCACGTTGTCTCCTTGTCGCAATTTATGTCATTGTCAGACATTTTAAATTTCTGCCTTAGTCCGTTTGGGAGCTTCGGCGAAGATTAATTGTGGCTTGGCTATTTAGACGTCTGATCAAACCCTGGTAGACATTTGTAAATTTATTGCAAGTGCTTAAATACTTTCTCCGCATTCTCCGAGGCAGAGTAGCAGAATACGACGGGGGAAGCTGCAATTTCAAGTCTCAGCACACAGGTAACTGTTTAATAGCTATCTTGTAGCTTTTATTAATTAGTAACTCACAAATAATAGGATTTCGCCTGCTCGGATTCCCAACATGTTCATCCGGATCTGTCTATTGCATACACAAAAAGTACTGTTTAAAACGAATGCATCGTACCATGTTTAGTTAAGGTTGTGGAATCATTTGAACAGTTTTTTTTAGTATTTTCTTCCCATAAAATCATTTCCTTATGCTTCCAGTCTTGTGGATATCGTTACATATGTATAAACCTGTCATGTCATGGAGTAGGTAGAGAACACCGCATGTTCACTTAATATACTCTATTACTACATCAACTAACTCCTCCTCCCAACTTGCCACGTTACCATTCCCAATCATGCTGACTGCAAGTAGTTACATTATGACGTGGACATTGTGGTTATTTGCAGATATTCAATATAATTAGTAAACTACAATATGGTTCCAGACTTTTATTTGTGTTCAGTTTTAAGACAGGCATCTATTTATTAGTACACAGTAATTCCATTGATGGCTTGTCTAAATATCATTGTACAAATAATCGAATTATGATTGGTTTTTGCCTTTTGTTTGATGCATTGATGGATGCAAAGTCACAAGTCGGTAGATGAATCATATAACATAATAGACATTTACATGTACACAACTATAACATGGGCTACGGGATCCAGACAGAATAATGACAGCGCGAATATTACACACCAAAGGAATAATTTTATACTTGTTTGCATCTGTCAAGCTCGACTTGCATTACAGATAAAGTATCACTGGTATGAAGTACATATATGAGCTACCCCATCTTGACATTTATTACTTACTTTGCGATTAAAAACATATTACATGGAGAAAGAGAGAGGTGTGCATGTAAAGTATACGTGGATATATCTGATATCGATAGCACGATACCAATATTAGTTGTTCGTGGGAACGAACGGAATTCTGTTTGTGTAATGGAAGAACACCTACACGGCACTTACAATACATTTGCTTTTGGTTTAATGCTTAACTTGTTAGCAGCTCTAGAGGTTCACCAGTAAGCAGATATGCATTGTACTATATAGGGATGCATTACTGGGAAATTGGAATGAAATGAGTGAGAATGAGATTGAAAACGAAAAAAGTCCCTCTCTTCATGTATACACCATATATTCGGCAAAATAAGTGGTCTCCAGTGTGGCTTGAATTGTAGTACAGGGTGGCAAAACTCTCGAGTTCACTTTCTCCATGAAACACCTTTGGTGTGTAGGTCACGCACTATAATGACAAATTAACTATGAATAAATTCTGGAAAGTTTAAACTTATTTCTTTAACCAACAATTTTTTTAAATCCGAATTGCAAGCACGTTTCTGCGTTCATAATTTGCCACATTGCGTTCTGGTTGGTTCTAAACATATCAGCACTCATTAACTCCACAAGAATGAAGAAAGAAGAAGAAGTCACATGAAGAAAATCTTCATTTATCCACACGCGTGGTGTGGTAGGTAGGTATAGGGATTCATATCAGCGTATTAGGTGCTGCAGTGAAGGTAGAATTAAGTCCACATGATGTTTTAAGTTTTGTTTAATTATCTGACACACGTCATAATAATTTCAAGGATAATGCCAATGGGGCAGGCGGCAGACTGAAAGATTTCTTAGGAAAAGATTGGGCCTGCGGTTGAGCCTGCTGTTGCTCTTCCTCGTTAGGTCTGCATTTCGTAATAAAAGTTTCTCGCAAATAGAAAACGTTTCCTTATTACCTCTATATGCTCTCCTTATTTAACAGTGCCGATTTAAAAAATTGTATGAAATACATATACATGCTTATTATGTGCCAAACAGTGAAAAGATTTTCCATAGAGAAAGTGAGTATCCGTTCTCCGGGCACCCCGCATACAATTCACAGCCTATCATCAGTAAGTACATAATGCACGCTCACTCACAATCAGTCAGAGTCATTCCACTTTTCAGTGAAACTATTTCTTCCTTATGATGTTAATGCGTATCTTTATTTAGGGAATATATGTACATATATAAAGATCCGTATAGTGCCTATATAATGGATATATATATATATATGTGAGACCGGAAGCAATTTTTCTTCTGCGGTATTGCCCACTGCATACCTCAAGTCAACCTCTTCAACAGTTTCAGTAATAACTTGTTATTACATTCGACCAGCTTCAGCTCACACACACACACACATAACATAGTCAGCAGGGTATGCCACGTGGGTTTGGGGCTTTGGGTTTTGTATGGGTTTTGGGGATTTTGTTAAAAGCAAAAACTGCTGATTGATGGAAAATGTTATAATGCTGAGTTTAGACCAAAAACCCCAAAATCCAAAACCCATGAAACAGCCTGGGTTTTGCGTTCCCTGATAGTCAGTGAGTGTTGTTTATAGGGACACATAAATGCCTTCATGCCTACAAGTCTCAACTACAGTTTCATTCAGGGAATTCAGATAGTTGTTTTGTTATTGTTGTAGTGCATTGTGATCTTGGAGCACTAAATACTTTTGTAACACGGACCGAGATGCGCTCACAGTCCCCTTTCATCTGTGCTATGTGTCTCATGGTCTCTCGCCTCCGCTGTCCCTTCACTTGTCTTGCCACTGCCACTTTACTATAATTATGATGAGCGACCCTTTATTATATGTCGCAAGATATGAAGTGGTGGTGGTGGTGGTGGTGAGAAGTCAACTCTTGTGTCTCCTAAGTGTGAATGGAACTTGAGATGTCTGCTTATGTCGATACACATATTGTGTACTAGTATAACGTGTTATATCTTTGCAGCAGTTATCTGTTCTTCATTAGCTACTAGGTATTTATGTGGACACGGTGTTCCTTAGTTAGTTGGCTCGATGTTCAGGGTGGTATCCTCCTATCCTCCTATCGATGTTTCCTTTTTCTACCACTACTTTAAATTGGTCTATGAAGATTATCCTTGTTTATTTTCAAAGTGCTGTGGGCATGCTCTTAACACCTCTATACTCTCCATATGCTGCCCCCTTTAAAAACGTGTGAGTAGCTTCCAGCTTACATTTTTCATATTCATCATAAATTTATCATGCTCACAAAGCCATCTTTTTTAACATAGAATTTCTGCATATTCGCGCAACAATTTACATGTTGCAGTACTTAAACATTGTAGGGTCAGGTTTTAGTAATTACTTAAGTACGGGGAATAATTCCGTGTGCAAGAAATGATTCAGTGTGGACCAGATTCAAGGGAGCATTATATAGTTAGGTAGTAAACATTATGAAAGTGAGATGAGATGAGCAGCAGGGGCGGTAAGCACAAAAAGAGAGCAATGATTTTGTGGAAAACTAGACCTATCCATTGGGAAAACTTATTAGACCCTTCATTCACTCCCTTTTCTTTTCAAAGTCTCGTCTGATCCCCAGCCCGCTACTTTTTGCCTCTGTTTATAGTTTCAGTTTTAATTCTGACAGAAGGTAATACAGCAAATAACTAAATGCAGAGCTCCAATTATGATTGTATAGATATACCCTCCATACTCAAGTCAAACTTTGTTTACTTGCATGTTTGAAATCTATGTACACGTTTTGCAGCATTGATTTGAGACAAAAACTTTCGAGCAAGAGAGGACAGGCAGTTCACCGTTAACAACATGCAAAGAATCTATACCTATACTACATAATAGTAATCTGTAACAATAATCTAATGATTCTTGTTTTTGCTGTTCTGTTTCGAGCCCCACACCATGAGATTACAATACATATCTAGTTGATGAGTTATTATATATACATCAAACGAGTCGATAAATTTGTAAGTTCTGATTTCGAATAGAATGAGTTTATGGGGGGAGCTTTTATTTTGATATTTGCTGCATCAGATCATGGCAGGTCATGGCAGGTCATGCTGGGATCACAGATAATGTTTGCCTGTGCCTATTGACAGGGTGATGCTCCATGTGAGGTAAAACGTCAGCTGTAGGATTCCTCATAGCATAAATTTTAAATGTTTATTTGTCTGTAGATGAAAATTACAACGATACACTGTCCTGAAATGATATCAGGACAGTAGGACAGTAACACAGTTAAAATACTTTGAATTTCGTAGACAATTAACAAAACTGCCGCACATTTCATTTGAATCAAGTTTTCATTGTGAGACAATGGCTACACGTCTACAGAAACGAATTTAATGATGGATCGGTTATTGCCTACTAGGCGATAAAGAGGGCTACCATTGTCATAATCCGCAGAACGATTTGTAGCTCCAATTAGAAATTTCTCCGTAAAAGACAGTAAAGAGGTCGTCCCATTAACAAACAAGGAAGAAAAAGTCGACGTGGAATTTCATGGGAGAGTTTCCCAACACTAAATACATCAGATAAAATAATAACAGACATTCATATATTTTATACATGCGGTTTAGAGTAGAAAAAACATGGAGAATATGTTGGAAGCACTCTAAAAAGGTAGCAGTGGTGTGATAAAACGAAAAATTCTGTATGTGGGCTCTTGTACCTAATTCTGCTCCCGTCTTGTCTCTAACAACTATTTATATATTATAAACAGAACATGCCTAAATATAGATCATACTTATTGTTAGTATGCACTCTGTGTACCCCACACACAGTACTATGTACATAGTACATAGCACATAGACTCAATCCAATACCTCGCTATAAATGTTTCCATTACAATCAGTAGGATAAGAATAGGTTGAATGCAATGCAAGTTAATGGGGAAATAATAGGAACATGGTTCATATAAAAACGAAGCAAAATTTGTATTATTATTATTATGAATGGGATTGTAGTGGGGAAGAAGTGCAGTGAACTGGTTCGGTTCATTCTGAGAAATAAGCAACGGAATCTATATAATATGTACATGTAAATAGGAACTTGTATAATACAACAATGCTGTACATTATAAATAGAGGCAGTAGGAATAAAATGACTTAATGGAGGGCTCTAATGGAATGTGGACTGGTAAGGAAAAAAAGAGTTATAATTTCCATGCAGTTCAATTGGGAGCGTTGATTGTGTGTGTTATCTGGTGAGGTGTTACGATCTCTGCTCTCTCTGCTTCTCCTCTGTCCTTCTTCTTCTCCATGTAATAGTGTACACGCTATTGTTCTTGTCTTCTATTGTGAATATATGACATCCCTTTGATTTTATACTTTTCCCTATGTTATTTACAGACGTGAAGAGGAAGATTCCTTCGCTGTTCACTGCTGTCGTCTCTTTTACCTTCTCTCGCACCGAAACCGTCCATCTATACTTAAGTAAGGTTTCTACATACAGCAGCAAAGAAAGTAAGCCGAAATCGTAAATACTCACTCTATGAGTTCACCTTATTGTCTGTGATAGCTGGGGAAGAGTCAGATAGATAGATAGACACACACACTCACAGACAATGAGAGAGAGAGAGAGAGAATCTCAAGTCAAATAGTTGTGAAGGGAAGCGCTATAAAGGGGTTCAAAAACGAGTATATACACAAATACACATGAGTTGGCTTCCTATAAGTACGAGTGTGTAACCTTTCTTTCTTCCCTCTTCTACTCGTCGTACGTAAGAAGAAATCTCATCTTCCCTCTGCAGGTTCATCTTTTTTGCCTTAAAAGTGTAAGTTAGTGTTTAAGGTTAGAGCACAGTCTCTGTGTCTATACGAGTATGTGCTGTACTTACTCATTCACTCTTCTGTTCTATGTAACAATAATCCTTTCAGGTCGTCTCCTGAGGAGAAGATAAAATAATGAATGAAATCTTCCGAATACTGACTCAACGTTAACTAATGTATTCACTGGCTTCAGAGTATTATATCACTATATGGTCTTTTGGCCTTCTGGGGAAAAAGTGGTGGTGGTGGGAGAGGAAAAAAATAACTTTTAACCTTTGCTACTTACTTTGAAAGTTTGTTTGTCAATATACGAGTAGCTACTACATACTGGTATATGGTTTGTGGGCATTCTGCTCTTTGACTTGTGGGGACTGCAGGTATTATTACAAATGATCGGCGGGAACAGGTAGTAAAGGGTCTTTCCAATGTTTTTATGATGCACTGGCTGATGCTATTGTGTTCCCATGTGAATTCCTGACCTGACGCTTTGTTGACCTGCACAACAGAAACATTTGCGAAATTGTTTGTTTATTTAGCAAAAGATTCACTGGCTAGATTTCCGATACAGAGAAAAGTTGAGGTGGGTTGTGTTCTTTGTTGGAATTCGAGAGCGTACATGCTTACACATTGTAGCAGTTTATAAATATGTCTATGGGAGACAGAGAGAGGGCATCACAGAGATCACAATTACTTACTTAGTCTTGTAGGAAGAAATAAAGTTTTCCGGTTGTGAAGAATGGAGTGTGAGACAGGAGAGCGGGCGAGTATTGAAAGGGAGCGTATAAAATATGAATGAATGAGTCAAGAGCTGAATGAATGAGAATTTCTTGAAGAATAAGTAAAATAAAATCATGAATTGTGTGAGAATAGAGAGATTTTCGGCGTCTTCCCAGTAAATCCATTGTTAGGCTGGCAGACGTGAGTCGTATGAGTTGTAGTCGGAGATGTTCATTCTCCATTGAAGAGACGCGACTGCTCCTGTATACAGTATTTATAATTCCCCAGCAATACGTGTGTGTCTTTCTTGTGTTCCTCCTTGTAATATGATCCTTGTGGCCATTGTGTGTACAATTCATTGTGATTGTTCTCTTGTATTTTGTATGTGTGAACAGGCGACGACGACAGTAGCCCGAAAAGTGCCCACTACTCTTTTTCGTACAGTTTCCTAGATTAGACATTTCACTTTTACTATAGTCAAGAGCCTATACACGTACTGATAGTGTAGTAATTCCGAGACCTTATTATGTGATAGGTATATATGTTTATAGATGCAGGAGGAGGTTGTACTTAGTCTACTGTAGTGTGAACCGAAAGGCTTAATAGTTCACAGTTAGCAGCAGAGTGAAATGAAGTGAAGGTGAGGTGATGCTGATTTGATCTCCTTATTTCCACTTTCCTCAATGAAAATAAATGGATTGGAGAAGGTGCGCCCCGGCTCTCTCTCTCTGAAGCCATCAATGAGCTGCCCAGAGATAAAGAGTGGGAGATAGCCAGCCGAATCCTTTTGCTGGCAGTGAGTGAGTGTGATGCGATCGTCTCACACTGTCATTGATAAAAGTGCAGTTGGATTGAAGTGTTTAATATATCTATAAGTTATAATGGATATACTGCTACTATAATTTCCAACACGTTGTTGTTGCTGTTGTAGATAGGTAGCTCATTGTTAAAAGATCATCTCGTACTTATCTCTTTCTCTGTGTCTTGTGGGTAAAGATATGTAAGTACTATGTAGCACCAGTCCTGTACTATTAAAGCGTATCTCTTCATGCTGATAAACAAATGCATAGTACACTTTCTGTTTGTGTCCTCTGGTCGTCTGCTAAATAGCATAGATATCTGTTCCTTGTGTGTCAATGAATAGAAAGAGTCTTTTTTCTAAACTTGAGACAAACATTCACAATTTTCTCCATTGTGGGGGTAAATCGAATATCATTTCGGCTACTTTGTAGAATTTATGATTCTAGGAACATTGCTATCGTTTTGTAAATATTACAAAGAGTTGGACAGTTAAATTTGAGTAATAGTAATAAGGAATAGGGAGAGAAAACTGAACCTACCGCTGCTACCCTGCTACAAAGGGTACTACCAATAACAAGGTATACTGATAATGGTAAATATTTTCTAGGAAGCAAAACTTTGCCTTACTTATGGTCTTGTTTTAGAAGTTGTACAGCTTGTTGTTTAGATGCCTTTCTGTGCCAGCAGTCTCACTCTCGGGGTTTCCATAAAGAAACACAGATATTCTCATCCCGCTTGCTGTATTACACTGTTTCAATTTGGCCGTGGCTGTGGGCTTCCTTTTTTCTAGGAAACTCGAGTGTGCTTGTAAGGTGAAGTAAGTAGAGTTATAGGCCTACACAGTTAAATAATACTCCGTGGAGGATCACATCATGGAAGGAATGCGCCAAGGAAAATTTAGTGAATCGGTGAGTGAGCAAAGAAATGATGCGGTGCTCTATTATGATGCTCCGAGCTTAACTTAAGGGTTGCTTTATTGCTAATGGCTATAAAGCTAATGAAATCTAATGCAGAGATTAATATGTATCATGCAGCTCTCTGAAGAAGGTCTTTCCTGCCTTTCCACGACCTTTCACAAATCCTGAAGTGAAATCAAATCATTCACATACCAACAGTATTCTAAATCAATTAGTTCAGTTTCAAGTGAAATCATAGGGAAATCAGGGGGAGTAAACAGAGAATTACAGAATGTTTTTACTGTAATCGAAAATAGAATACCTTATGGGGGAAAATCCTTCAGTGAAGGAATAAATAAAGGGATTAAGTGGATATTATGATATAGGTATTGATTGTTTTTTGTTTGTAGACATTCGTTAGCAATTGATTGTTGATATAAATACAGAGAGAAGAAAAGTCAGACGGGTTTACAACTGGTTCTCCTTTAATTTCCAGTGTTATCTCTTCTAATATTCATTCATTTACTTTATTATCCAGAGAGTTCTGCACTTCTTTTGGCTCCTTGTCACTTTTTTTACCCGTTCGTTCTCGGCGCAACTGAATTACGAAAAAAGTGGCCACCTCCACTTTGGTTGTTTCAGTGCCTACTTCTGAATTGACTTTATATCCGTGTAAGCCTCTCTCTCTCTCTCAGTCAGATCTTCTTTAGATGGCCTTGCCGAGGCCACATAACACGTCTCAAGTCTCAAGTCAAAGGAAACTTTCCCGTACCTTCTTGCTTTTAAGAGAATAGGAAATTCCATGCTAACCCTTCATATTATTACCTTTCCTATTTCATAGATAGTTAGCCTAGGACGGGTCGTAGTTATTTCTGCTGTCAGTGGCTCTGTAGGTGAGTATTGTATTCACGTGTAACGTGTATGGTAGATACATAAGACGATCCCTCACTCCAATTGCAATCCAAATCTAATCCAACCCGAAAACACAACAACTACTACTTCAATTATAATGCATACTTATATAAGTACGTACATTTGAATCCATTTCAGGTAAATAAGATAAAGTATCTGTAAATCGTATTCCTTCACCAATTCAAGGGAGAGATGCTGAACTTCTGTCTGATTGTCAGATGTAGTTGCTTAATGAAGGATGGAAACTTTGCGGCTTAAAAATATTCCACAGTAGAAATTATCCTTTCCTATTGCAGTCTAATTTCAAGGAAACCCTCGAATGCCTCTACAAGTACAGTTTAGTAGCTACATAGGCAGTAGTAGGTACTTATAAATGCTGCTTGTATATAAATACTTCCCTGTGAAGTTAATATGTGTACCTCCAATATGAGCATAAAAGATTTGAGTCAATCAATCTTCTTCGGATGGACTTGACTATCGTCAAGGTGGGTTTTCCAATCATTCTCACTTTCCATCTCTCTCTCTCAGTGCTATTCATCGGCTCCTCTCTTCCTACTGCATACCAAAAGAGAAGAGTGAGAAGCTATAGAACTTACATACAAATAAAAATGCCGATTTTATTCGTGGTTGGCCAACTTACTCATAAAAATGCACATGCAAGTCGTATTTAGCTCTATTGTCCATGAATCAGTCTATTAGTGTAGATTGGAATTGCTTGCTTCTTGTAAATACGTCTACATAAAAAGTGCTATGTACAGTGGCCACACAAAATGTATAAAAAAGGGAAGAGAATCATTTGAATTAATAAATATGAAGAAGGGCTTCAAAAACTTCTCCCTCCTTTTTTCCTTTGCGAGATGTCTTTTTTGACGTTTCGACGGAGAGTGAGTATCCCTTTTCCTTTCTTTACTCTAGACTAAGTCAAGTAGTGAATGCAAGCAATTCTGCCGCCAAACGAAAGGAATCTTTGTAATAATAACAAATAATAATAATAAAGCTCCTCTGTAAAAAGAGCTTCTATAAAATATAATGACCTATTCCACAATTCTTTCAACTACATCCAGTGGAAATATCGAATTGAAAGTATTTTCAAAGATTTACTCGTACTCACAGAAGATGGATTGGTAGAAATGCTCTAGTCATTATTACCATTCGAGTAATTTCAATCCATTCAGTGATATCTGATCATTCACAAGTTCCTGCATGCTTTCATTTTTCTGTATTCTTCATGTAGCATAGAGACAGGCTATTTTTTATTCACCGGAAGAGTAAATGTGAATTCTTCTGGTATTTAGCTATGCAAAGCTATGAATTTCTAAATGAATGTATTATTGCTCATAATATACAGAAAATTTGGATTCTTGCAAGATGCCTGTTTTAACGCGCGCTCAAAGGAAAAAGAAGCTGGAAGAGCTGGCCGCCAGAGTGCCCAGCAAATACATCGTGCCGCAAAAGGATTGGACCTTTGCCGAATTCTTTAGCACGTTCTACATCACCGGATTTGTCGGAGGTGGCACTTTCTCTAAAGTCTACAGAGGACTGGTGCGCACTAAAGAGCCAACGGTGCCCATTGCCTTCAAGTGCTTTCGCCCGTATCGCCAGACTGTGGACGATATTGAAGCCGAATGTAAGAAAATAAAACGTCTGAAGCATCCGAACGTGGTCAAGTTCATTGGATTGATTCGCATCAACATGATGCACATTATGATGACTGAATATTCGCCATACGGAGATCTGCACAGATATCTGGTCCACTGTGACGTTTCATGGTTTCGGTTTAGACAACAATTATTTACTTTTAATAATAATCATTTTGAATTCTCACTAGATATTTACCTGATATTCACATTTGTTTTTAATTTATTGTAGTAATGAACAGTTCGTTCGTGAGATCGCCAATGCGATTCATTATTTGCACACCCGGGCAAGAATTGTGCATATGGACATCAAGCCGGAGAACATCGTCTTTGGACGTGAACAACAGGCTCAAATTTGCGACTTTGGAGCTTCGGTCAAGTTTAAGAGCACTAGGACGACGATATCCGCATTGCACAAGGGCACTGATATGTACCGACCACCAGAAAGTCTACAGACTAACTATTGCGATTCAACAGTAATGAATAATTATGATCATAAATCTACTGAAGCAGAAATATTTCTTGAAATAAGTTTTCTTATGATGATGAACTGGTGACTAATGTGCTGTTTACTTTGCAGACTGACATCTGGGCTTTCGGTTGCGTTGTGTACGAGATTTTCACACGGGAACACCCATTCTTCCCGTATTACGATGAATCGTACACTGGAAAGTCTCCAAGACAGATGATGGAGAATGCATTGAAGAAAATGCACAAGAACAAGAGGACTGCAGAGTTTTACCGATTGGCAACTCCTCATCGGGAGTTAATCAGCGAAGTGATTGAATACATTTAAATCTCTTGCATTAATTATACAACTGAACCTGTTGTGGTGTGCAATCGAATTTAACTTTGTTTAAAATGCGCAGCTTCTTCAACCAATGCGAGAGAAGCGACCAAGCATCAAAAAGGTTCTCAGATTGGAATGGTTCAAGGACGGTTGCAATTAGTGGACCTTGTAATGGACTCAATGGAATCGATTCGGCCTGCCCTATGGAATTTTGACAATCACTGATAGACATGTTTTGCCCGGAAGTAAGCCTTGTGACTCTTTATCTTATAAGGTGCCATTGTGCCAACAAATTTTTACATCCTTGAATGTACATCTAAATTTTGAAATTATTTTGCTCTTTACTATCATTCAACTTAATTACATTACATTCTATTCTAATTACACATTATTCTACGCATCGAATTCAGCAACAGCTATTTTAGTTTATTTTACTTATCATTAATTTATTCCCATTACATAATTACAGATATGCTTACCATCATAGATCCAAAAAATAATATTGTCTGATACATTAAATACCAGATTGTAATAATGTTGTAGGACTAATCGTAGATTAATAAATTTTCTAGATTAATTCGACATCCATAATTTTATCATTTTAGTTTAAAATATTGTGTGGAACCTCTAATAATAATTCAATTTAATACAATTCTAATACTTTTCATGTAAATAACGAATCGGAAATAAATTGGCGTCTTGATTTTTTCTTTCTTCAAACATGTTTTAAGTGACAATTATTATTAATGATGTACTAATATAATAAATAATGTGAGGACATACATTATGAAACACCATGCACTTACATACATCAACTTTACTTACAATTAGAGTAATTGTTAAAAGGAAAACGGGGCTCTGCTCCTTTTATTCAATAAGCATAGATCCTGGGGTATACGGAATTAAGGTAGCACAATTCAGACTAATATGCATACTAAACAGATACTAAGAACAACAATACCGCATTACGTAGTGGAGTTGAAGATTTTCTTTACAACATAAGTAAGTTGAGAGTTGATAGCGTGCGCTTGTCCAAGCATAAAGAATGCTATTTATTTATTTAACAATTTGAGATGTATCATTACTCTATTAGTAGGCATCAGACGAGAAAACTGGCCAAACCATTCAATTTTAATAATAAGAATTAATAATGGAATATATATAACCCTTTAAAAAAAGTCGTTATTTCATTGTAAGGAAATCATATAGGAAAGAACGGTAAAAATTCGATTGAAATTCAATCTATAAAAGAAGGCAATGGTAAATGCACACATTAATAAGTATTTCAGAGCCTTTAGCGTGCCTTACCCCGCGGTGAGTGACAAAAACTGAATGAAAGGAAAAAAATGACTTCTTCAAGTGGATACGGAAAGACTTTTACTGTTCTCTGCCGTTCTACAGAGTGAAAAAAACAAGACAAGAGATGAGATGATGTGATCTAAGTGAGGTGTGTTTCCTTGTGTGAAAACAGTTTATGCGAAGCAGAAAGAGCGAGAGAGCTGACTGTGAAGCGAAGCTCACTGTGTCAGTGTCTGCCAGTTGTTTCTTCAGTGTCTTCTGTTCTCTTGTGTTATAAGCATTAGTATAGTTCCCAGTGCATACACTTGTCTTCTCTTGCATCTCTCCTCTTTCTACAAATCTCCCTATGTAATAATGTACCATAATATTATATGAATAGGTGAAGTCATTGAGGTCTCGCACGATGCACTATATTTATGCAGTCTGCTTCTAGAAAACAGTGCACTAAAGTCCCAATGATAATGATGATGATGACATGACATTTATTCGTGAGCAAAGGCAACAGGAGTCAAATGGTATTGTGAACCGTCCCACCACAGCTAAACACAACTCGAATACACTCGAAACGCCACACAACGTATTAACATAGCACACAAGTATTGTATTCATATGAATCCCTAAGAAAATAAGTCAGCTATATATGGACACATTATGTTTTAGGTATGAACTGTTATAAGCAATGCTGGGGATATGACATGATGTGCTTGTTTGAGCATTCCATCTTATAAATAGAGGTAAAAGCGAAGAAAGGAAATATTCTTCCAAGACATACTAATAATGTTACATCACCGTTCCGTAGGACTTAACACTCCGAACATTTCTGAAAGTGCATACACATATTTAGTGTTGAGGGTAGGTGGTACACTGTTGTATACTGCAGTAACAGTAGATCCAATATTTGCTCGCACTCATGCAGATATAGTGAGATCGAGACGGAAGATTACATTGATATTCCATGGCTGCACACATGAGCTCTCGCAATACCCAATCCTAAACACGAATACATGATAATACAAATGACTGCAAACCATATACATAGCACGCGCGTGTGTATCATAAAAATCACATTAAAAGGGGCACTTAATGTGAGATGAGAATGTGACTGTCAGAAAAGCCTACAAATCTTAAAAAATACAAATAAAAAATTAGAAATATACATTTACCATATATTTTATTCTCTTGTGACAATACATATTACAGAATTGTTTCTCATTAGAGGAATATATGAAAACATATTAACACTGGTTAAAATAAAAACGATTCGTATTTAATGAGGAAATGAATGTGTAGGAGGAAGGAATTGACAGCAACGCTGCTGCTGTCTACAAATGAATCCCAATTGCAAACATTGATGTTAAAGGAGATATGATGATGACATTTGGATATTTGTTTTGTAAATAGAATTGTGTGTGATCGGAAGCTCGCGATAGAATTTTAGATTATGGTGGCTACCTCGGCGTGTGAGTGCAGGGTGAAAGTATTTTGTTGTGAACTTAAGGATTCAAAATATTTTGAGGCAAGGAAGGTGTTCTGACATTTGACGTGGTTTGTGTGATAAATGGATGAGGCTCACAGTCGGTAGACCGCACTGATGCATTGCATCGCACTGATGCCCGCTGAGCGATTCTCCTAAGATCCTCTCTCCAAAGTTCCCTGAGTCAAGTCAAGATCAGAACTGAGCAAACGTGCGCATCTTTCTCTCTCTACCTCTACCTCTACAATTATTATTATAGAACCTATATGTACATAGTAAGTAGGTAATCTCGTATCAGAAAATTACCTGCCGATCATACATTCATATCTTATGCAATACAGACAATGGGCAAGTTACCCGTTCTCCACAGGTAATGCCCTATTGTTTGTCCCACTACATCTATAAATATCTATATATCCCCCTGTATACATAAAGTAATGCACTGTAATGCATGCCTTTCAAGGTAGAAGCTTCCAGCTTCCATATGCAGCTATCCAATTATGTAACAGAATTCGTATATGCAGTATGCAGTACTCACTCAATGCGTAATCTATGACTTGCTTTCATTTCAGTCACCACCACCATGCACTATTACTGCAACTTATATTAAGTACTTACATACCTGAAGGAGTACGTATGCATGTATACACTTGTTCCTGAAACAGGTACCACATTACCTGTTTGATGATAACAGCTAAGTATCTTTACAATATGAGCACATTTTTCTTTTTTCGGACATATGGAGTCTCTGCCAAGATCCTCGGTGTGATGGTACTTGAAAAGGAAGAGAAGATTAGGAAGGACTTACAACAGCGAGTTAAGTCGAATCGAAATTCGTATCTATAGAAGAATTGTAGTGTATTAAGAATACACTCCTGCTTCAAATCCCAAATATCCCAAAATTCTTAGTTTGTAGGTAACTAATTGTAAAGTGCAGGATGTAAGTTGTATATTAGGTATATGGGTATTTTTAGTGAGTGCAGTGAAAATGGTGCATATAATCCCTATAGTTCATACATTCACTGTGTAAGATGGTATATACTGAGCGCATACCTCACGTCACAAGTCACGATGCCCATATTTATTATTATTAGTTATAATATTCTTTGTTTCACGCTGGCACTAATTTCTAGTCGAGTGGGCAATGAATTGCAAAGCTTTGAGATGGGACCCGACTGGGGAACTGAAGGAAACAGGAAAAGCTGAGCGCTAACACAACGTTCTTATTCTTCTTCTCCGTATTTATAAATAAACCTCTTTCACATTTTTTACTCATCTTTTGAGTTTGTGGTTTCATTAAAGCGTGCGACATAAATACATGGCCAGCTTTGAGGCACGGGTTGGATGGTGGCTGGTAGTGGACATGCACTCTCCGTATGAAAAAAGTAAGTGAGCGTGTAATGATGATGCATACCACACAGATGAGGAGCAGTGGTGGAGATGGCGATTTTAATTGATCTCGTTGGAAATAATAAAAAACGGGGGGAACTCGGTGCTCTGATCCTTACGTGAAGAATTCAATTTCTTTTTCTCCCTTCTTTCTACCAGGCAAACTTATTTCCTTTTCTTCGATGGAATAGGAATTCCTACCAGTTAATTCGTCTGGTAGCTCTTACTCTCCGTCCTCCGTCCTCTAGGTGCTTGAGTAGTGCTTCAAATTGCATTCTTCGGATAAATAATTGGTAAGGATGAGAAACCTAAAAAGGCCGACGATTAGACAGATACTTTTCAAATGTATCTTATTACACGGCAGTTAGCTCTGTTTGTATATAATAAGATAATTCCAGCTACATGAAAATGCTACAATATATATACAATAATAATAACCTATATGAGGGAATACTGTATGTGCTAACATTGCTTCGAATTAGATTTTCCATCATTTACTGTCTGGGAGTTCATGTCGATTTCATTTCGTCTGCTATGTA
Source organism: Plutomurus gul (assembly GCA_019776185.1). Taxonomy (NCBI): domain Eukaryota; kingdom Metazoa; phylum Arthropoda; class Collembola; order Entomobryomorpha; family Tomoceridae; genus Plutomurus; species Plutomurus gul. The sequence goes on along the minus strand of JABASC010000003.1, from coordinate 151,450 downwards.
TCTGGTAGTTATCCTTATCATATTTAGAGCGAGTCTCACTAACTCCAACATATATTCTGTATGTACTATTATTATTTTTATTATTGCCTATATTGCACTTGCAACGTACATCTTTATGACCACTTACGATGATCTTGTTATACAGCTCACATACGCAATTCAAATCTATCTCCATTCCTTTAATATTTCTTTTATCAGTAGTTCATTGGGTATCGCTATCTATCTTGGTGTAAGTGCTACACAGCTAGTACTTTGGTATGTATGACAGGAAAAAAATGGATTTGCCTACAGAATTGCACATTGGTAAGCATACAAGAGAGAATTATATACAGTAGGTATCTGTACATAGGTAGGTATCAGTAGGTATCTGTATAAAATGAAAGAACACAGTAGGCTTTTGCAGAAATAATAACAATGTTATGTATTCCATTTTTGTTTGGTGATTTTGCTCGAGAATCCCTGCACAGATCTTTGTTTTTACTGTTGGAATAGGAGATGGATGGAATTATGGTCATTTGAAGCAATATTTTTTATAACATGTATTTGTATAGGTTATGCACATTTTAAGAGTTACAAAAGGTTGTCTTGTTTGGTTGTGTTGACAGATTGCATGGTGAGTCTCGGTGAGACACCACATTAAAATGCAAATTATTATCTATTACTTTCTCTTTCAATTAAATTGATTATTTCTGGTTGCTGTCCGTAACGCCCTGGGAGCGATTCATCATTTCCTTCCTGAACCATGTGGATGATCGGAAGAACGATTAATATTAGGCAAGTGGTGCTCCCAAAGGAGAACTCACCTTTGAATAGCTGTGAGTAGCAGTGAGGCTGTGAGTACGTAGGATGTAGTGGTGGTCTAAGCACCTTCTTTTTTCAAGAGGATAAATATTCCAGCTTATGAAAACTTATACTTCTTTGAATGCTTTTGAAGTAATTACACAGCACAATCGTATTTTAACAGTGAGAAGCGAAAAAAGATAATATATTTATTAGAATGTCCCTTAATCACTTTTATGTCGTTATTAGTGTCATGTACTTAAAATCCGAAAATATTCAAAACCTCCAGTATTCATTAAAATTGATTTGTCAGAATTTTTTAAGAAAAATAATGAAAAACTGGAATGAGAAAGTTCATGTGCAATAACTCATTTCTCCCCATTCATCGGGTAGGCAAAGTGAGTGGGCGGTTGCATTGCAATGAACATAGAAACTAGGTACATCTTCGTGGTTGATTTTAATCCTTCCGCAAAATGAGCCTTTCTGTGCCACACAGTTCGACGAGTTGACATCAAATTTTAAATGAGAGTCAAAACATTGGCAAATTCCATCCTTACATCCAAGTCCGTTGTAATAGTTGCACAGTCTTGGATTGTGAGCGCAATTGACCCCATGACCCAGGAGACAAGTGTGCAGCGGTGTCCTCACGAAACTCTTCTCGCATTGACAGACTCCATCGATGCACACTGAGTTTTCTACACACTGACTATTAATTGCGTTTACACTGTTTCTCTCATAAGAACAGCTCTCGCCAATTAAGCTCAAACATTTCGTATTCCCTTGATTATGAGGGTTGACCTTTTCGGTTTTGTCCATATAAATTCGGCTCATTGGATTCGCGCACAGACATAGTCCATTGAGACAGTCGAGAAATTCATCGTGATTGCATCCTTTGTGAAAGAGAGTGGAGTCACAACGTTTTCCATAGCTCAGTGCACAAACACCTTGTTTTGTGGGCGTAAAATCTGAGAGACATTCACAAGTTCCGTTTGAACATTTTTCGAAATCCTCCGAACACAGTTCGCCAATTGGAGTGACACAACGCGCATTCATGTGACACGTTGACTCTAAACATTTTTTCCCTTGGCGGGAAATACAACGGTGGGTGTCATCGTCGAAATACATGTTTTCCTCACCAAATAAACACTGACATCTTCCATGTTGACATGTAACACGCGCAGACTCGTCACAAGGGTTGTCCTCATCACAGACGTCTCCGAATTCTCGAAAAAGCTTACAATGGCTTGTGTTGTCCGATTTTAGTTCGAGTACACCAATCAAACAGCGACAATGACCTTGCACAAATTCTGATGCTCTCGGCCCCGTGCCAACAGACTGTTTCAGCGTAATGCACACAGAACCTGGAGGACAAAATCTGTCCCAATTCTCGTTTCCAAAGATACACTGTTCCCCCAAATTTATTCTGCAGGTTCTGTCTTCAAAGTCGTAGTGCATGGGAACATGTGACAAACATTTGCAGAAACCGTTGTCACAAACTAGGCCCCTGTGACTATCGCAGTCTTGACCAGGCGCACTGCAAGCGTCTCCGAAATCCTGACAAAGAACGCGGCACCTTCCAAAGAATAGAAAAAATAAAATTGACAATAATATCGCTAATTTTTCTGAATTCATTTTAAATTGTGATATCTGTCTGGATTTAAGCAGACGATTTAAGGTGGAGAGTGAAGGAACTCGACTGGAGTTCATGACAAATTCTCAATTATTTATTACATTTGTCGAATGTAGGCCAACTCTGCTGTAAGGTTAATGTCCCCGTTCTGGACAAATTTCGGCGATACCAGAAAATTATTGATATACTACGGATCACTATCACTCTTTTTGTTTGTGCCTTGCCGTGCCGCCTGTGGATGTGGATAATACAGCCAATACAGAGTCATATTATCGTCAAGTCTCGCCTTTTTTCCTTTGATTTCTAGTGTTTTTGTTATCGTGTACTGTCAAATATCGGAAATAATTCATTACTGCACTCTGTAACTTATCTCATATGAAAACTAAACATCGTTATTATTTCCTTTTCCATTAAATGTCTTATAGTCGTAGGTGCCATTTACTTTTTGCCCTAAATGATAAGCGTATTCAATACTCTTACTCAATAAATACTAGTCAACACTCTTTGACTCTCCCAAACCCTTGATTTGGACACGTCAAACAGAAAATATAGAAAAGTCTATCCTAATTTGAAAAAATTCATCAGACAAGTAAAATAAAATTTAACTTGTTTACATTTATATAAATAGTACAGCACAATTGCGGTCAAAGTGCATTTTGGGAACATTTAATCCTACAGAATTTACGGAATCAATTGTACACTTCAATAATATTTGACTGTCTAATATCAGCCTGACCACAATAAATTGTCTAGTCTGCGTTAATGCAAATTTTATCAATAGCCCATAAAAGAATATACACATTCTTTTATGTATTACATTGTAATACATTTGTCAACGCGTAGTTTTTGCACACAATCTGCAAGCTACCGCTCAAGCTCAACTATTATTACATTACAGTGAAACGTTACGGCCAAAATGGCCTTACTGGTTTGATATGCTTTTAAAGTTTTCGCTTATCTGTAAATAAAAACCAGTCTTTATCTAGTACATTATATTGGAATACTATATAAAAGTTCATACATACATTGTAGCATTTGTTTTGCGTGCCTTACAGTTAGTGATGTAATTGTTGCTCGTTTGTTTGCAGTCTAAAGTAGCCATCAACATCCACAAACTACATTCAAAGGAATATTTAATGTATACTGAACCAATGGTTCAGGTTGATTACAATGTTGAGTAGCAGTATATGATTAGAATTATAAATTGTTGACCGCTACCTATTTCAACTATCTGTACGCTGGCTCACAGAGAGTTCAGAACAGAGATGAACTGCTGTGCACTTGACTCGTCCACTATTATATGTACATAATACATGTACTTAAAGGTACGTTCATTACACAGTGAAGGAGCTTAATGTTTTCATGTATTTGATTAGAACTCCTATTTCACGAAAATTTATGCGGTGTCCTGTCCATATCTAATATCAAAGTTGTTTACAAGCTATCTGTAATGAAAATAAAAGATTGTAGGTACTTTACAAGAGCTTTCCATACCAATATACAACGATCCTGTAATCTGTCATTAACAGCTCGACTCAGAAGCCGTTGCACTACTTTCGGCTATGTACATGTCTTAAGTACATAATAATATCGCTATTTAATATGTGTAGAGCACATAATGGAAAAAATACGCGACTGCAATAAATTTACACTTATCAAGCATAAATTCGCTGAAATAAGTAACACGCTAGATTCACGTTTCACATTCATTAATGCAATTTTGAATAAATATTCGAGTCACTTAGTCACTTGAACGAACATTTCGCTAAATTATATGTTACAGATTATATAAACCTGAAACCTCATGCAAGATTATAGTATTGGGGAAATATTTTCAAGGAATCCACTATAAGGAATATTCTGTTAAACATTTTTTATGTAAGAATTTAGTTCTTACCACTAATTAATATATCTTTTGAAATCTATATTGCAAATTAATTATATTAAGAATGTCATATAATATATGTATATCGACTACATACTGTATTGAATTTTTGTTGGTCCAATTATCCAACATTGTTCGAAGGACTAAATGGCTGTTCTGCACATAAAATAAATCATTTCTCTAGTACATGCAAAGTATACCTACCCATGAATTGAAACACATTTTTTGTTCAATTACAGATAAGATAAAATGGGAAGTGTGCAAAAAATTATCTGATTTCTCATTTTTCTTATAAGTCTGTATCCCAAATTCTGGCCAAGATGCTGAATCTACTCTTGAAGTATGAACTCTGAAAGAACAGGAGGAACAATTTACTAAAGTATACCTAAGTAACGATTTTGTTGTCACACATTTACTTGTTTTTCGACCCTGCTGTAATCAGTACCCTTACATTAAGTTTTTATTTTGCTTAACTCCAACCTCCAAGAATTTTGTGAATTTAATATGTTGTTTTAGGTATAATTCAAGTATGCCCCTGAACCATTTTATAGATAGATTATTATCATCACATACATTACAACATCTTCTCTGTTTTTCATTTTTGTACACATTTTTGTATCTTTAGTAAAAATCCAATAACACTATGCAATAAATCCATGGATTCTTAGGAATTTTATACGATTATATTTAATGGAGCCAATTTTCATTGAATTTAGATTTAAAAAATGGAGGAATTAAAATTGAAAATTCATCAATTATATCTGTGCCTCATTTTTCGCAGAAAGTAAGTAAAACGATTTATTTTATTTATTGCTGATCATTGTCAATTGACTAACTATCAAATATGATATAAAACGAATTTGAGTTACATACAAGTACACTCTTGGAGAGTTTTACTGTGTTCTACCTACAACCATCCAAAGGTATATAAAAGCAGTACTAGAATAAAGGGTCGGTGTAATGTTCTAATACTTGAAAGATTCACAATAAGATAATAATACTGGTATATAGGAACGAAAAGCGTGAATGTTTCCTATTATTGAAATTCTGAGTGGAATCTTCCGACTAACATCACAAAACAAACAAAGCTGTAGCAAAAATTGTTGATTCATCGTATCGAATGTAAACTCTATCTGAATCCGATTCCGTTGTGGTCGTCGCTCAGTCAGTCGATCGTTCATCATCAAACTCGTATATATCTCAAAAAAATCTGTTTCCCCCCACACACACATCATTCCACTTTGAATCATTTATAGGAAAAGGTGTCCGACAACTAAAAACCGTACATATTAATGGTGCATACATAATAATGGGCAAACAAACGAAACAGGTACCGTTTTCCATTATCTAAAATAAACACCATGTGTTTGTTTGTGCATTCGGCATTGCCTTGTTGGGAATCTGGAAACTGTCTCAGGACAGCAGCAGTAGTCTCTACAAATCTAATTCAAGACTCACCTTCAAGTCGCCCGATCGCTTAGAAACTAGGTGGCTGAACTGTGAAGATGAGCCATTTGCATACTTTCGTTTATTGTCCGTCCCACACTGTAACAGCAGCAGTCGCTTTTTTATGCACCATGTGAATGAGCCAACAGCTGAATGGGTATTCCTCTGTAAGCCGTGTGCAAATAAAGCACTCGAGTGTGTGGAGACAGCAAATACAACAGAAAAACATTCATCATGTTGGAAAACAATAGATACTTTACTACTCTGGCTGCACACACAGCTCCACCACCACCTTACAAATTACAGTGATGATAAGCACTTTTTTTTAGATAAGTCTATTGACTCACTGATCGATTAGGTAATAAAGGACACCACCACCACCACACAACACTAGTGGACTATAGTAATAATAGGGAAAACATACATAGAAGCGACAATATACACACAATCTCTTTCTCATGCATTTCGTGTATACAATTTGTGAATTTGTTGTCCTTTCCATGTCGAATATACATATGCTGCATTGGGTCTGCATTGCATTCATTAATGATGCGCCATCCAATATTATGTGGTGCACAAGTGCATACAGACTGCTGTTGCACTGTCATTCATAAATATCGTCTCACCTGTTGTCACTGTTGTTCTTGATTCGTGTACATGCACATAGCACTGCCATACACTGTAGGCAGTCTCTGAACACAAAGAGACATACATACAGAGGACAGGAGGAAGTAATCATCTCTTGTGAAACGTTGTTAGTCGGAGAAGGCAACCGAATGCACGTATTGTTATGCAAACGACTGTCTCGTCTCTGTCTCTATACTATAATGCATATTCACATTCACTTACTTACTTATCTGGTCAGCTACTACTAATGTTTTGTCTACTCACCATTATTCATTCATATCTGCCTGTACATTTATTTGTGCAGTTGAATGTTTGTACAAATTGAATCAATAGTCTACTCAATATTGACATTGAATGTGACAGTGTGTGAATAATTTTCACCATCATCATGGTGAATACTTTTTAAAAATTCCTTCTCACTTGCTAAACAGAAATCGTGTGTATAAAGTATTGTACGATATTTAAAAATGAAAATATATGTAGTCTGTTTTGTAACTTGTAAATTGTAACTTGAACTGAAACTTTTCATCACTCTCGTGTTTCACGTGGAAAAAAGGTGAAAATATCCTACAATTTCCCATTGTTAGTAATTCCATGAAAATACCCTTTCCTTCTAAAACTAATGGTCACCCCATCACGTTGCGTAATATTGGGGTATAGGTATACTCTTCTTACTCTTCTACTTACAACAACATTATCTTGAGTTGAAATCTACATAAGTAATTTTCCTTCACAAAATAAATTCCTTCTCAAATTTTACCTGCACTGGGAATAAGGAAAAGTCTCACCGATCTATATAACGTACTAGAAGGCATCCTCATTCATTTTCATTAGCTCGGCTGCCACAGATAATATACAGTATAGCGCACTCGAGTAAATGGTGCTGATGGTAGAAGGTACTGCACAGGTACACAAACAGTGCGCTGTAGTAGACAACATCTGCTACATTTACTTTAGTCCAGCTGTTCGTTGTTTAAAAGGAACATGGTGTTTGCTGCTTACCTCTCTTAAGTTTTCATGATTTTCTTAGATTTTTCTATATTTAAAAAAATAATTGTGAATCGTACATCGTTTAAAGAACAATTTTTTAAAGGGTGTTATAAATGCCTTCAATTTGCGACGAAAAATTTCAAGTGTTAGGTGTTTTCAAGTGTCACTGTGAAAGGTGCACACAAAATGTTCTTTGGTTTAACTATTCAACTATGTGGTTTTTCCATTCATGCAACTCATGTTATGTGGGTAACTTATACAAATGCAGACCAAGGGGCATATTAGATGTTGGATACCTTGTTTGTAGATAAATACTATCTGTAGTCATTGTTAAGTAGTCAGATGTGCTACAGGATTCCTCACTGTAATATGTATTTATATGTATATTGCTTGAATTGGGTTAAGAACCTGTTGTCTTGACTTTTCCCTATGCGTAGTTATGTGTGTATGTATATCTGTGTGCGAGTGTATTGAGTGGAGGTTCTTTGTAAAAAAAACTAATCCAAACCGATGGCATAATTTATGAGCCTTATTAAGAAGAGGGAGACCGGAGCATTTTATTTTCGGCTTCTCAGTCGCTTCTACTGAACGTAAAATCTAGAGAAAGATTGAGGAAGGGGAAAGGAGCTGAAGAGTTTCGAGTAAATAAAGTGCACTGGAGGAGAACTGAAGAGATGAGTCGCTCAATACAATTATGAAACAATTACTTGTCCTCCTCTCTCCACTTGAGTAGTGAATGAAGAAGATTGTTTTTACACACTTACACGAAATCTACTCGAAAATAAGTTATGCTCCAGAGGAAAGGTATGCTGCTGGAGCTGGAGCATCGTCCACGCACACAAACTGAAATATCCCATATGCTCATTCATGAATATGAAATATGAATATGGAATCTCTGTGCCAGGATGCATTCACGAGAATTTATGAATGAATCTCTCTCGGTCTACAAATCCATGTGTTCTACTATTGGCTCTCCGTTTTATGAATTGTAGCTTACACTACGTTTATCTCCAAGCGCTTTTGTTTCATGAATCACGAAATGATCTGGAACAAAAAGACTCGTTGTAACTGGCATTACAATTTACAATACATGCACTCACTCACTATATCTCACTTACAACCATCACCAAGTAACTCACTTTTACAACAGTATATTATCTTTACATACTCTATGTGCATGTCCATCCATATCCCACAGTACGTACATTTGTCGCGGCGCATCCTGTAAACGAAAATTTTCATGAATGACTACAATCTCTCTTATGGTTCCACTGTGCGTCTGTATGTACTGTGGAAGTGTGAGTTCCACTTTGGAATGCTGATGATGCAGTTGCACTTTAATGCAATAAATACAAACGGGAGAAGAAAAAAATTGGGAGGAGATACAATGGAATGTCAAGATCGAAAATCTCTGTGATGAGAAAAACTGGCGCACTAATACGAAGGAAGCATAATGGTTTAGAGAGAGAAAGGAGGAAAATTAGAGCAAAGTGTAAGTGAGCTACATAATAACATAAATATACTGTGGTTGATACACTTTGTTGTTGCTTACGTGGAGCAAGAAAGAAACAAAGACGAGTTAGTATATAATAAACACACACATATAGAGGACGAAGACCATACTAGTTGGTAGAAGAGATATAAAAATATTTCAGAATGATACGGTTCTTCTTGTGTGAGTTCTCTAGTCGGGACTGATGTAATGATCGTGGTAATCACAGTAAGGAAAGCAGTAAAGAGATAATGAAGGCGCATTGGACACGGGAACGCATACGAAGGCAATCTGCTCTCACTCACTGCACTCTGCTTAGGTTCTTGTTAATCTTGGAGAATGTGTGTAGAATCCAGTGTGGCACGTAGAGTAATGTGAATGTGAAATTAGGGGGCTCCACGAGCTATTATGATTAATTTCTTTCTCACCTTTCATTTCTTCCAGAATGCAGAAGGCACATGGACACATCATTGGGAAATGAAGGTGTGAAAGGTGGAGATGACGTCCACTCACTCAAGTACACATCTTTTGATCTCGTCTACCTGGCTGGAATATCGGACGACCAATATTTAAATGTATTTATGTTCTACTAATATACATTAAAGTGCACACATTATCTATTTTTCATTATTATCAAGTTAATGGTTATGTGGTTCAAGTATCGTTTATTGGTCTGCAAACTGAATTGGTGTGTATGTCAAAGTGCTGTGTGGGTAATGGGCTCGAAGTCAATTTGTGAGTAAGGTCTTTATAATGTTTGGTGGACCACATCATCAATCAACAAGAAATGTTGGTGGAACATCAAAGTAATTGTTTCAGTGTCAGGGAAAATCAACGCTACCGTTGTACTCGTACGTTTTGATGTTTGCAAGAAATTAACGATTTCTAATGGCTTAATCCAAAAGTTAATGGGAAATTCTGGAGAAATTGTTGATGGGGGAGAGAGAGAGAGCTGAAAATAGAACTGTTCTCATTATGAACACCTCGATATACAAATTTAAATTTTATGGCATTTTTTATCGTCTCATTTAACTACTTCTAAGTAATATTCATAATAGCAGCTACTGTGCATGCATGCTAACTGCATTATATGTAATCTGAAGTGGTACGCATGCTGGAAAGAGAAACTTTTTTTGATTACGATCAGATTTGGAATTTTATGACTTTACATTTAAATGGGCTCTCCGTTGCTCATCTTTGGCAATGACTTGCCCGTTCAATTTAGAACTCAATGTGTGACATTATTTATGAACATTATCTTAAGGGGCGGAGGAAGATGAGATTCATTGTAATGATTCTGATAAATTTAATTTATCTATTTTGAGTGTAAAATGTAATGGAAACGGTAGCATTTGTCCCAAGGGTAATTTTTGAGGAATTCTTTCCCTGCTGCAACAAATTCGCTTTAAAACGTTCTTATGATAAGTCAAATATGATTCTCAAATTAATAAATGTTCTACACTTGTGAAATTGGTAATGCATTGTATATAGAGACGAGAGAAGTCAATCATTTCGATCTAATGTTCATTTTTATTCTTTAGAGGCTACTACATTATTTGGTAGAGAATTTTAGACCCCTTGATTTGCTAAATACTGAACAAGACAAGTATTAGACTAGGTTGTTTGATATTTTCAACAAATTGAAAATACTTTTAAGGATAATTTTTAAGGATTAGTAGTTAACATCACTTTTAGATCAAGTACAAACATAAGAAATATTACGACTCCATAGCAAGAGCAAGTTATTTAATTAGGTAATCCTTTTGTTATTAAGAGAATACGCGATCACCGTTCAGAAAGACGAAAGACTGCAGAAGAAAATGCTACAGATTTAATGTTGACTACGTACAGCATGTAAATCTCAGATATTCCATTACTTGACTTGGACCTTCTGATTTTACCAGGACTACTATAATTCTTACACTACTTCTCTATAAGACGACAGCATATAATTAGATACTACTTATAAGGTCAATTTTAGAACTTAAGCCCTGATAACGAAGCTTTAGTTTTGAATGAGGTGGGAGGCTATGAGATTGCTATAAGAGTTACGCGTTAATTAAGTCTACTTGGAAATTAAAAATATCAAAATGAATAAGAAGAATGAGAATGCAAATATTTCGCACATCTCCAGATATAGATTCTGCAGCAGCTCCTTTTAAAGATTCTGAAGTACCGATTCTCACCCCCTCAACTATTTCACTGTTGCCATTTTTGGTGTTTCCAATCATCTGCTTTCGTTTCTTCCTCTTAGCTTCGTCACCCACCCTGATTATCCCTGAGAACATTCGTAGAGGGTGCGATGGTGACACGGTTCACATTGTAGTTAGGAATTCGTGTGGCAATCGTTAAATCAATCCATGTTCGAAATTGAACAGTGTCCACATAAACACCCGGAATCCCATAGATTCCACACCCGATTCCCCATGATACGATTCCAGCCAACTCGTAACGCCATGGATCCAGCAAACTAGGACACACCAACGGACCGCCCCCATCACCCTGTTTAACCAAGAAGATATGCAACCATAAAAACAAGAGCAAGAAAAAAACAACAAGCAACATTTCCATTAATAAATTGCAAACATTTTCAATTAGGAATTACCACACAGGTATCCAAACCCTTCTGACCACCTGCACAAAGAAAACTGGAATGTAGGTTAAATTTTGATGTTAAATCTGTTGTACGAAGAGCCATTTCACAAGCAGTTCGAGGAACAATTCCCAATTCCACTTCTTTCAAAATCGCTTGGAATGAACCGCTCGTTCCTAAACACAGTTTCATATATTTATATGTCCTATTGATTTTTATAATTGAGAAGTTAGCGGCAGAGATTTAGAGGGAGAGAGAGAGCAGAAAGGGAAGATTGTATATGGATGAACCAACCAAAAGCATTTTTGCCCCATCCCGTTGCCCAACAAGAGGAATTATCATAGCGCGGTGTGTTAGCAGCCGGCAGACAGATAGTGTCAATGTGAGGGGCGAGGATTGCTGACTGAGCCAAGAAAATCAAAGCGATGTCACTGTACAGACTTCCGGCGTAATACTGTGGATGGATCACAATCTCTTTGCCACGAATATCCTGTCATTCAAATCAGATCGGTCAGTCAGAGAGTCACAAAGATCAAAGCGGACCAAATGATGTTCAAAGGTCACCGCAACTCATGACTAGTAAATTGGCTAACCGACTAAATTTCCATGTTTTCCCAACTGAAATCAGTTGAAATCACATTTCTTGCATAACAAACCACATGACAAAGCAAATAAATCTACGCTTAATACATTACTCTCACAGAATTGTTGTGCAGCAAACCACATGTAAATTATTCGTTTGCACTTGTTAATTTTTTTCTCTTTGTTTGTGTTCCTACTCTTTTTTATGTATTTCTGATATTACAGCTATATATACTTGTCCCATGCTTTTGGTATTGCTGTTATTGTCGTACTACTTCATCGGGTGCTTTTCTTGTACACAGTTACGGTTCAAGAGAATGACTACAAAAAGTCTCTTTTCTCACTTCTCTCAGCCTTCCGTCACTTCTACCCAACCGTCTACATTCTGAATGAGCCCAGAGTCAAAACAGACACTTTTTGCCTTTGTGAGTTTGCCAAACTCATATTGCTTTCCTTTGTTCCTGTTTCGCTCTAAGATCTTAAATACCATGACTCTATGATTGCTTTGTGACTTTCAGGAAAACCCGAATGTGCATGGATCTGAATTAAGTTTATAATTCCTATTGTGCCATAATACAAAAGTAAACGAAAGAACATTCATCAAGAGTTCGCAATAGTCGTATGATTTTTAGTACTCTTTTCTTCGGAAACGCGGGGGTGTTATTTAATTACTCAATTAAACAAAATTCTTTCTCACCGAGCATATTCGTTTTGAACATATTGGCACGTTTACTACATGGACGGAAGGAGCCTTTCCCTTCACTGGCCTAATTAAGACTCGACCTAACACATAAAAGTTGAACATTGTAAACACATACATTGTAGTACGGTACTTGCTTCATATGCCGTTTGTCAGAAACATTTCTTACACAGGAAAACAAAGACGTGCGAATTTCTTTTACTGACAATAAGAAATTCCTTTGACACATGCCGACAAGACCTAGAATTGTTTTTCTCCCCATTTCTTCCTGCGTATGAATTTGTACGTAGTAATACTATACAAGCCATTTGTTTACAGCTACTGCCACACAGATATACATATAGAATACAATCTGTGTATACTGTGGCTTTCCACCTTTTTTTTGCCCCAGCGAAACACAATCTTATATTCAGCTGGTTTTGCAACAAGCTGTCTTCCTGACAACTACATATGGATCTAGTTGCATGAATAAGTGGGACGAGGGCCCGACCGAGTCAAAGTCAACGAAATCTTTCAATGACAAGCTGACACAAAGCAGGGCCACTCTCTCACTATGCTGTAAATCCCCCACATTATAAATTGTCTGACAAAGCCATTATACGCATACGCTCGTCAATACACAATCAATCGAATTAAATAGTCAGCATTGTTTCCCCCTACCGAATTAAAACCTCTATTCAATATACACTGACTTTATTAAATGTACTGTGAACCAGTACCTGAACATTCAAAGGACACGCATGTCAGTCATTCAGTCACAGTCGGCTTTTATTCAATCAAACGGTGATGTAATCACAGGCAGACCGAATACATTTCTGAGATACTAACCTGGTAACCGTAGAATTCATTAGTGGATTCAGTGTCCCACTCCCCCAACCGTATCGTCAAGTGATCTGCTTTTTTCCTGTGAACACAATTCACAACCACAACATCGATTACTACACACACATAGAGGAATATTTAGAAACACATTTTTCAAAGGTGAAAATGGCAATGAAATTTAAAGATCTGTATAATATTTTACCGTGTGTGTGCTTTTTTACATAGTAGATAAATATTCACAAATAGATAAATATTGTGACGGAGGCTTACGACCACGGAGGCACATTGTCAAAAGCAGGATTGACTTGAAGTCAAGCAAGGATAATCTTGGGTTACGTATTAACCACCACCCAGCATATAAATGCAGAAAAGAAAGTAATTTATCCCAACTCATTGGTCAGCTGCCGCCACTCAGAACATCAACAGGACCAAGTACATAAACCGTGTGCCATTACACTTTACACTACAAGTAAATACCAAGGCAGATTGGCTCATGTCTCTCTTTAGGTACTTTACTGTAAGTAATAGCACAAAGAGAGAGAGAGAGAGAGGTAAGTGAGCCTTTTACAGGAATTGTTCAACACCGTAATTTAGATATGGGAAAATTCGCACTTGCCGTTGAATGTCACGCACGACTGGCTACTTTAATCTTATAGCCCTGCAGTATTACATGACTACCACAGTTCTTCTATTATTATTATTATTGTGGGGGTAGTGGATGGTAATTGTCTTGATTTGTGATTTGCCTCCGCGTAATTCTCTCTCCATAATATTCCCATACCTTTCACGCTAACAACCAGAAAAGAGCAAATACAATACACCTGTTGTGTAAGGTTACTACACGTCTGCTCAGTGAGCTATAACGCTCTTAATGTATTCCATTTAATACGATTCTCATCACCATATAGGTATCTATCTCTCGGCTACTGGCAGCACTAGTGCACACAATCTTTTACACGATGAGAGCTACCTGGGTAAATACATAATATTATTATATACTCGTAGGTACGGTTAACAGTATAGGATTTTCTCAGAAAGAAGCTAAACCTACAATTCTTAAACGTATTACATTAAAAACACAATTACAGCTAATAATACTTATCAACGTATTATTAGCAATAGCAATTGTTGTGGAGATAATGTGTAGGTACGCACGACGGTATAAAGTCATCAGAGAATTAAATGTGAACACATTTCTTACCCCTTTATACAATGTGCGGCGGTAAGGACAACGGAAGGCCATACCAATGCCGCTCCACAAACAAATTGGTACACCCACACACCTTGTATCAACTTCATCTCGAGAAGCGCTGCCATCCATGGATATTCCCCAAACTGAGTCTCCGAGTCCTAAATCCCCCAAAAAAGTCATTTGCAATGTTCCGAGTTCAGGATACTAAGAAATTCTCACTTTTATGTGCTCAGTAATAGTAATGCATAATAGGAAAATGTGGTGCACGGTACATATTGTACTGTGCGTGAGTTACTTACCACAACCAATAATAATGTTTTGATGGACGGAAAGTGGTTTTATTCTCAAGGAGATTGCGTGCAAGATGATATGCTGTAGCCAAATATTGTATGTACTTGTTTGCAAGAATAACCGAAAGCACGAACAAAGCTTGTAAGTTTAAGTGCGTAGTGTTCAATGTGCAAATTCCTGTCTGTGTAAGCATGTGTGTTATGTTATTGGTAATTTAAAGTACAGTACATAAAAAGTAACTTCCCCACCAATCAATCTTCCTGAACACTAATACGTTTTGTATATTAAGATACAGAATAAACGCATTTTATTTACATATATATAGAGTGAGATTTATATGAATTTCTTTCCTTTCGAATTATGTCCGTGATATTTAGTGTTCGGTTTTTGGAAGAATATACACGGTACGCATGTTACTATTAAGACGGGTTAAAGAGTACACATGATTTCTTGAGTGCAGTAATAATACTAATCATAATAAAATCATGAGAATGGCTGCCTATTGAATATTTCATCATCTCTTCAGTTTTATGATTTCATGCCACAGGTTATCATCGTAATAATCATGAGGATAATCATATGCTTACGTCACTCAAATCAGTGAAACATTTGCCTCGGATCAAAGATGAAACTGCCGCAAAACACATTTTCCCTTATTAATTTACTAAATTGAATGGTGACTGAAAGCTGGACTCTCTACAGACAAAAAATTCCCCAATATCGGTAATCTCTTTTCCCCAAACCATCAAATTAATTCACGCAATTGTTTTTTTTGTTCATTCAACAAAATTTCGCAAGTCCCCCGAATATCCAATCTCAATTACCACAGTACCTATTTACATTCTAATGAAGATGCTACTATAAAGCTTCCTTTGAATTTTCCATGCTAGCTGAAACGATGCAAAAAATGATTGCGTGCTTTTATTGCTAAATTATTATTTAATATTGGCATGCATAAATCCTGCTAATTGTTTCCGTCAAATTGTTCAGTCAGGTTGTTGCTTTAATTAGTTTTCATTTTGATCTTTGTGGTAGGAAACGCGAACGGTCAAGCAGAAGGGAGACTTTCAGGTGAAACACGACCAGAATAAAGTGCATGATGAAAAGCTGACAATGAGAAAGAAGGACGGGGCTGACATGACACTTACTACAACAGAGTTCAGTCTTCCACCATCTGAGTGACGTTGAATATACATATTGTTTGTATACAATTGCTGCAATGTTCTCTCTCTCGCTCTCTCTCGACAAACATGAATTTCTCATTTATACTGGCAAAGTGAAGTGACGTGACGTGAGCTTGAAGCTGACAACATATCACAACTCAACATTCAATTTAACTGATGCAACAAAAAGTCCAAAAGTCTACTTGATTATTTTCTACAATCTATGTGCTAGAGAGCTAACCTAAACGCGTCAGAATCTCTCTGAATATTACACAGATTTTATTTATCCTACTAGTAGGAACTGGTGGAATATATTTTCATATTATTTGCAGTTAAATTACACAGACACATGTACCTGGTACATTTTACAATATATAGTAGTTGCATCTCTGTAAACGCGTACGTAGTGTTAGAAAAGTGAGCTCAATGGAATCATATTGCGTACGTATTATATGAATTTAGTCAGGCCAGTGAGTGAAGGCAGTTGAATTCAATTCAATCTCCTCTTTCTCTCTCTCTCTCTCTCCTCGTCGAATTTAAATTCAAATTCTAGTTCAAGTTCAAGTCGATAACAATAAATAAGCTCCTTTCATTTTTTGCACTCGTCTCTCCTCGACTTCTACACAGATACGTTATTCGTTTTGCTGTAGGTGTTTCTTTTTTATGCCACTTTGACTATGTAGTTATACATTTTATTTGTTTTGTCTGTCCTTTCTGTACTTAGCTCTTGAGACTTGCCTCAGTCTCTGTGTACTCGCACTACAACTCAAAGTAATCATGAATTAAATTATCATAATCTTCATTTATCTCCGTACGAGTGGATAGCACAGTGTATAAGCGCACAGAGTGTGGAAAAAACATGAAGTAACTGAAACCGTAGAGATATGTGCCATCTTAATGTCTGAAAGCATATCTAATGTCAAGCAAACTGTGCAAACACAAAATGTACCACATACAAGCACACACAGTATCACCTTATAGTATGTACCATATGTAATATACACTTGCATACATGTCATTCTCCTTATTATGTAAATGGACAAGTGGTCCGACCGAACGGTGCATCGCCAACTGAAAGAGACTCGACTTGCGTTTTTTAACTAAACTATGTCATTTGAGGAAAAGAGGAGAGTTCATTCCATAATGGTAGTAACTCCTGGTCTTTCTCTATACACGAGAAGAATCCTCTACTATGTACAACATCTACTGTGACGCTTGCAAGGAGCGGGTATGTTGCACTATTTGTACAAAAGGATATATAACGTAATTAAGTAGGCACAAAGTTCTTGCTTAATGCTTCCTTACGATAATGACACGCATAGATTTGTCTCTTACATTCTATGTAGTATATTATATAATGTAGAGAGAGAGAGAGATGGCAAGGGCAAAGCTGAATAGAAAGTATGCTTGTTAAATAAGTTGATGAGGTCTGTTAAGAAATATAAGCGTAGTTGTAATGTATTCCGTTTTGTTGAAAGTATGTCGTCTAAGGGTCGCTTGTCTGATTTCACTAGATTAGAACATATAACTACAGCTTAACCGTGTTAACAGCTTACTTAATAAAGTCAAGAATGTTAATAGAGAAATTAAACAGCTCACAGATTCCCTCTTTTCTCATTCAACGAGAGAGAGATAGAGAGAGAGACTGCGGTAGTAACGGTAACGTGATACTCATGGTGCTGTCTCATATTATGTGCTTCTTGTCATCTCTAGTACTTACTACTGTGGTGCTGACTGCTGTAAAAATGTCATGTCGGAAAACGGTACTGAGATATAATTATAATATTATGTAAAAACCTTAAAGCCGAGAATTCGAGCGTTGATTCCATTGGGATTGAGCGTTCCACATTTGGGAGCGAATCCTGGGAGGGCAGTGACCGTATTCGGTGGAGGGGATTCTGTGTGTGCAGGAGGGGCAGCGGTGGGCACTGCAGGAGTTGGCCGTGGCTTCTTGCAACAGACTTCCAGAATGGAACGACATGGCCATCCCTGGGTGATGTCGATGATTCCACCGGGTACAACCTGTTCAATTCAGCAGATCCACAGATCAACAATAGCATTACATCCATCAAAACCTACAATGACAGCTACCAACCAAATAATGTATGCAAATGCATTGCATTTTCTACAACAGGCCCACTGTTCGTGTAAAAGCAAAAGAAATCCTATGAATGCGATCATGAAAGAGATCAGAGTGGAAATACAATTAGAATGCATATTTACGCACAGTTGATACTATCTGCGTAAAATATATTTGCAGTAAATAAGTTTTGTTCAAATATTTAACAATGTAATAGTCAGTGAGTACAATGCGTGTATTTAGTATTGTTAGTGTGTTTGTGTGTGTGTAGGTGCGTAGTAATTTATTGGGGAACGAGAGCCAGCTATAGTGGGATAAGCTAGATAATACAGGAAGAAATGCGTAAAAGTATGTATGTGCACTTTGTAATGAGCAGGACGAGTAATAGGCAGAGAGGAGGAAGAAGAAGATGCAGTAGGAAATACTGCAGGCCTAGAGAACGGGTAGAAGAGAAGAAGATACTTGAGAGAGATAAGAGTTGAGAATGCCAACAAACAAAAGAGAGGAGTTAAAGGGAAGTAATGTGCTAATATGTGAATAGCATTGGTGGTGGTGGTGGTGGTGGTGGAATGGAGATGCTTGTTGTACTATAAATATTATAATTGTGGTGTATAGCTGTGTAGTGTTCTTGGGACTGTACTAAGTATATAGTGTTGCCAGATAATTTATTATAAGCTGTAAAATTATGTATGCATAAGAATGATTAAGTCTTCAAAGTGGGATCCGAACCTGTCCCTCGTCACAGTAATAATAGGGTACACAGGTGCAATTACTGGACACTGTTATTGGCTGTGCTACTCTGGTCGTCGGCGCAACCGGAGTAGTCGAGATAGCCAGAAATGTAAAGTACGATCGCGGCTCCAGCAATTCTATTAAGTCAAGTACCACAGAACAAACCAAAGAATTATTATCATATCATCCACATCATCAGCAGACTCACTGCTTGCATACAGATTTGCAACAATTAGTCAAGTTCAGCCCATAGTACACTCGACTCGACGCTGGAGAGACTCTCACACGGCCCACAGACCTCTATGTCAACTCGGCCTTCCACTTACCATCATATGAACATTAGCAGAGGGCCGGGCCGGGCCAACAACCACTCTCCATTTCATTACACACACACACACATACGTAAGATACACAACGTAACGTAAACAAACAGCTAAATATTTCCTTGTAAGAAAATAATATTTTATTGTACCGTATGCATTCTGTGCATGTAGTTGTACATAATATGTGAACAAGGATATAGGAATATTACACACATTATATTTATGTTTGGAGAGAGAGAGAGAGAGATAAAGAGGTAGCAAAAAGCAACTCTCTCAGATGAAATTTCAACTGTGGTCGAGTATACATTGCATAATAAATATATGCGGAAAAGCTATATTATTATACAGTGTGAGTATGGTTGTACGTGCATATACAAAATATACATATTATGTTTTGTGTGTACCTACATGATTGTTTTGCTCCACTCTTTAAAGTGGTTTAAGGACAAGCAACACTTTGAATCTGCAGGCAGCCCTTTGCCAAGCCTTGAAAAAACACTGGTATCATCACCTCACTGCGGGGCGGAACTCCTTTGCATATCATACTCAACTTCTGCCCCACGAACCAACATTATAACACCAGTCTTAAATAAATAACTACCTACAACACAGCTCTTCTTTAGTAATACTTATGCTTACTACTATTACTATGTACGTACTACTACTGGAGTATGTACAGTGATAATACCGTATGCATCTTAAATGCACGGGCAATTTAAGTACTTGCAGAGATACAGAGACTTGATGTGTCCGACTTGACAGTGTGTTCGTACGTGAGTGCATTGCATTTGCAGGGATACGTGTTAATCTGCATCTACTTTATTAAATTGGCTGAGTTGAAGGAGGCTGCTCCATAGGAAGGTCCAGAGAATGAGTTGCAGTTTTTAAGGACGTAAACGTACTTATCTGTACATCTGTAGCTAACTAACTAAGGAGATTTATATATAATATTTCCGTCTTTGAGTTAGCACATTTAGTCAATCAAGTCTTTATAAAAAAAAGAGACACACCACCAATACCTTGCTTTACAAATTAGTAGGAGTAATGTGGACTGCGAACTGGATGCACCTGCTTTTAGGCTACACACTTCCTCCTAATAAGGTTTAGAATGCACGTTAATAGAGATTGGAGAAAAAATATTGCAGAGAGCTACTACTTAATTGTATGATGAGTATCTGTCTAGCAGGATTTATACTGTAAAATGAAACGTCTTAAAGAGCAAGCATGATAATTATATGGTGATCGGCATAGTTTTCATACTAATTTTTGCAGACTGGGAGTTCACACGAGGAAATCGTATAGAACTTTATAGTTTCTATTATGTAAGCATATGCAGTGTACCAGAAATTATGTGCACTACCTAGACATGTAAAGTTTTTAGCTAATGAGCAGATAGGCAAAATTTGTACGCCTCTTTCACTGAGATTTCGTTTTCACCCTTTTACGCCAAAACCTAAGGGTTGATTACCTGTAATAGACGTGCACTCACAGAGGAATATTTAACAGAGACTCTGACATAACCTCGTCGAGTCTTGTTACGTTGTACATGGTGAGACTTATCAATCTATTAACGCTTTCACGTACAATTAATGTGTTAGTTTACCAGCAGCTAATTAGGAAGTTTTATTCCAGCAAAATATTTGCACTACTCATCAAAACACAAACCATCCACAGTGCCAACATTCTCACCATCTCCACCAACAGCTGAATATTTAACGAATTCGATCTGGGGGCATATTTTATTTCTACTCTTACATTCACCACCAAAACAGCAAAAAAACAAAATTGATAATATTTGGCACAAAAAATTCTGGTGTCATAAAATGTCTAATTGTGAGTAAGAAAAAAAGTGAATATGAATAATGTAGGAAACGATGGATTCTGAAGAAACAGTCGAGTCGGGACAAACATTTCTGAATAAAAGAACGGGGGCATTTTGCATAAATGACCAGCAGAGCAGATCTCTCTCTCTCTGTGTGGTGTTCATTGAAATGGCAACGAGCAGATTCCATCATACTAAAAGACAATACATTTGAACATAAAGCGATTTAGCATACCAACAGCATCTTCGACTTGTTTCTTATCCCTGGACTTTGTTTTTTGTGGCTGACGAGTGGAAGGTGGAGGACTACTCGAAGCATCAATGGGAGAATCCCAAAGCCAGCCGGTGGATGATCGCCTCTTCCTTGGCTGCAGCTTTGCAGCAGACAGTGATTTCTTGAGCGTTGGCAGCGGAGAAATATCCGCAGTGCTGTTGTTGTTGCTGCGATTTTGTACACCAGTCAATGCCCCATGACTGGCCACACTACTCGTGGTCGTCGTCATTGTTTCATTGCCCACTACCACTACGACCCTTCTCTCCAACAGCAACATCATCAGCAAAAAGACACATCTGACTTTGCTCGTTTTGAATTGGAAGAGGCTCGACGTTCTTCGCTGTTGTTGTTGTTGTTGTTGTAGTGGGAGCATGTCGTTTTTTATTTAGTGCTTCAACAATTCCCTCTTTATAGTTAGTGTTGACTGTGTGTTTATAAGAAAGAGAGAGACAGTGAGAGACAGTGAGAGAGAGAGAGTGGAATATAATAATATGTATATGGGCAGAAAGGAGACCGCCTCGTCTTTAACTTGAGTGAACTAGACTGGACTGTCCCTCGAAGGATGAACAGATGTTATGCTTTGGTTTTGCTCTCTCGCAGAACATACAATGCACATAGACACAGTTCAAGTCTCTCGACTCACAACACAAGTTGCAGACCGGATTCCGAAAATTCCAACACTAACTCACAACCTCATTGACTATGACTCTGTCTGCCCCTTTGATTTGCATTGCTTCTGCTCTGGCTTCTTCTGCTCGAACCGTTCGTCTCTCGCACTCACTAAAGACCGTACACAATCAACGTAAGTTGATTGTTGATGTTGTTCAGCAGATCAGATCACTTGCTGCTCTCGCACTCTGAAATATATAAGCATTTATGTAGGATGAGACACAAGCAAATAAATATGTGGCAGAAACACAGAGAAAAGAAGATTGTCCAGAATGTGGCTGGCCAGTGGTGGCTTTTGGCCTCACCTCTTCGTTGAATATTTGCTACCTTTGTTGCTGTGCTGGTCGTCGTGTCTCCACTTCAAGAATATTGAACTCGTGCAGTGAAGAGCCTCAAGGAACAGGAACTAGAACTCTACAATGTAAAAACTGATTTCAATGTAACAGAGAGATTCGAGAAGAGCAGAAATTATGATCAGACTAGAGCAAATACTGTAACGTGTCTGTTTGCAAAGAGGATTTTACACTCTTTTTATAGATATTGTCGTGAGCACCGTTTCCGATCAATCCAATTTCCTGGCAAATCGATTTAGACTCTGTCTCTTTCCATCTAACACCACTTTCCTTTATGTTATTCTTGAGCGGTGCTCTGGAAACCCCGTTTCCCCACAAACTAAATATGTACATAGACAGAGAAACGAAAAGGAAAGGAAAAAGGAGCAGGAAAAGTCTCACTGTGCCAATAATACTTGCTTCGAAACTGAACGACTACATTGACAATAGAGTTGACCGAGTTTTCTCTACACTTTTCCCCCTTAAGTGTAAGCTTGTAAACATGATGTACGTAGCACAATGTATTGACAGCATAAGAACATACTTAAACGGATAGTAACATCAAATATACAATCAGTACATGACATGACATGATGAGTTGTGAATTGCACGCTCATTCACTCCATATAAAGCTACTACCACCACAACCACCGTCTAATACTCAAGAAATAAAGTAGCAAATTGCAATGTAATTTCGGTTCAATTTTTAATGCTCAATATCTGTTTACTCGAGGGGTCTTCCCACACAAACACTTCAACACAAAACGCCTTACTCTCCCTACTTGCATGCAATTGCACTCGTTTTCCTGAATACATCAGCAGTATTCAGAATCTTTAGTACGTGGCTTGCTCCTTCTTGTCAGCCAATTGATTTTTCAGTAAGTTATTAGCATGAAAATAATATTCTAATGGAAACAGGAACACCTTTTCACACATTACCGCAGTACATAAAAGGAAGCCACCTTATTTGGAATTGGGTTCAGTTTTTTTACCACCATTACTTTTGTTTGCACTTCAAATTAAGTTAAAATCTCTATAAACAAGCTGCAAGTGAATTCATTATGATGCAATATTCATTAAGTAGACAATAATGTTGGTAATGGACAATAGTACATGAAGTTTGAAATGATGAATTGGTTTACTAAATTTCCCCAAGTCGATTTCAATTTTTGTGTGTTGGGAGGATGACCTACTAATCTCAAAACTCATTCATGCTACATACTAATTTCCTATTGAGTAGTGTTCGTGAGGTTTTTCTCTGGCTCGAGAATACATAAAGGTGAGCCAACGAGTGAAAGTCAAAATAAAGTTGGCTATAAAGTTTCCATGCAATTTATATAGCTAAAGATAAGTGTACACACACGCACATGTACAGGTAGACAGACATATGTTGTGAGTACATAAGTACAATACCCAGACTCTTATTAATGTGCACGTAGTAGTAAAATCTAGAAATGCCCCGCATTTACATCTATTTATGAGTATTAGTAGGTGTACCGTACTGGAGGAGAAATAGTGGTTATGTATTGCGTAGTCAGCAATTTTCACATTACCTACATTACATGTTTGGGAAATTATCCGTAGAGTCAAGTGAGATGAGCATTAGATATTGTTAGGAATGAATGACTGTGCACAAAAATGGGATATGGGGATTTCAGGCTTCTTAAGCACTAAACGAAAGTAAATGTTCGTCTTTTTAGGACAGCAAAAGGCTTCTCGCAGATGAAATTGTTATGTAGTGGCTGGGCTGTGCTGTAGGTAACTCCATAATGTGCTTTTCGTGCACGAGAAATACAGCTAAAGGGTACTTTGTCGCCTTTAGATACATTAGGATCACCTAATAGATTATTATTATAGGAACTTGGCTGGAATCGAAATTGGGCCAGCATATCCACTGTTACTATCCACATAGGATTATAAACGTCGCTCACTCAACTCGTTCTCTCCAGAACCACTTGTGAGTCAATACGCCTTTTCGTCTTGTTTAGCGTGTTACTACACAAAACGCACTCATCCTAACCTTCTCCTTATCCAATATTGCTTACTACCCTGCATATACATATATTATTACTATTGCTATATTACAGTCTGTAGGCAGTTCTCATTTTCTCAGTAAGTAAGCAAGTGCAATATTTTTCTCCCCTTTTCCACTGTATTATATGGTCAATTGACATTCTCCGCACATGAAATCAATACGCTGCATGTAAACACAATTTAGGGAATGTGTGCATCTGGGCTACATTTAATAATTCACAAAGCATTGTCAGATTTTTTCTAAGCATGCTTTCTTCAAATTGAGAGATATTGTGCTGGAAAGGGTAAACAAGTTTCAAGTAAATGTCTACTACTTGATGGGCAGATAACAAATTCGCGTAAAATATTTGATGTCGTACATAATTCATGGGTCTTCAGAGAACTTTGGCCTCTTGGCAAAAAGTGGGACATCTGTTCGTGTTGTGAATCACACTGTTGTGGGTATCTATCACCGTGGCTAATTTATGTATCATGTTAATTACATGTTTGAAATTATGAAACTGTGTGAGTAAGGAATGCCGATGAAAACTGGATTTCGAGGAATCTCAATCTTGTGTAGAAAATATTAGCAAAGTGCTACCACAATGAATATGTCTCATTAGAAAGAAACTGTTTTCTGTAGAAATCATCTTAGGTGTACGAACAATTCTCTTTTTCAAAAAATAGGCCATTGCGTGAATGTAAATCAATGAAATATTTGACTGTAAGTGCCTGTAAGTGTACTAAAGTTAGTGAATAATTTGTTTGAAGTATTGATCAGCCGCCACATTGTTGTTATTCATGTGCGCAAAAATTGAAAAAAATATAGGTTAAAAAATTGGATAGTTTGTAGCTGCTTGAATGGCAATAGCAAACCACATGCATTTCCTGTTAGCAGAGGGGGGCGTTTAATTACTTAATCCTACTTACAGTATGCATTATTCAGAAACCGGACTTTCTCCTCAAAAGGTGAAATTCTACGAAATTGAGCCAAACAATTGTAATAAGAAGCCTATACAAAGCTACCAACAATAAAATGTGCACTTTCAACACGTGCGCTTGATGAAATGTTTTTTTTCTTCCTGAAACTTTAACTATTGCAAAAACTTTCTCTTTCTTCACCCTGAACAATAGTGAAAGTAGGAAGGAGTATGATCAATACTGAGTGAGCGAGTAAAATTCAACGCAAGCTTTAGTCGTGTTATTGAGCTTGCAACTTTCACTGATAAAAATGCACTCTCATGACACATACGCTAAAAAGATTCTCCTACCGATGTTCAAAGTAAAACCGAATTAAGGATGCACAAGGGAACGCAACTCTAACTGCTGAATAAATATTTAATCGTGAACGAAATGGAAATCCATAAGTACTGACGGGACACTCACCATTTCAAACGTCACACACATTTAAGCAGAATGTGAATAGTTTCAACACAACAGTCCCCTTTCTAATCATAGGTAGTAAAAAGGAGAAATTTAGAATTCTGTGTCGAAATCAATAATGTAATTGGAGTGACATGAAAAATGGTGCTGGAGCAATACTTCTCATCTTACATTGTCTGCCATTTGTCTGCTACCTGAAAAACACTGATCGTGTGCAAATATAAACTGTCCACATGAAACCAGAGCAAATGTAGCGTGCTTTCCACCAATTACAATTACCTATGACCTAATATACCTGATCACCTTACTTATTACGATTTTTACTATATTATGCTACCTATCCATCCCCCAAGAATGACCCAGCTCCAAAATCAATTATCTCCAATTCACTTGCTTCCCACCATTCGTTAATTCGGAAATGTTTTAAAAAAGTTGACATGACATCTGATGTGATGTGTCACACGAAAATCCAATTCTTATCTGTGTACAGGTAGGGGAGACAGAAAATAACTGGCTTTTGCCGTCAAGTGTGTCAATGGGCACACACATATCCGTCCTACGTGGCCTGGCCCCAGCACTTGACTAACGAAGTACATGGAGGAAATAGTTGAGGTCTTTAACAATGAGTTATAAGGAGCTGGGGTTTTTTCTAGTCATTTTCGGCAGCACCGCTCACATAAAAGTCAAATCTATTTATTGTGAGTTATCATCCATCTAGAGATGTACTACTACTGCATAGTACAGGTTGCACCGGGAACATAGATGTGTGCCGAACGGGGAGATAATACCGATGCCATTACCTTCTCTACTACCCAAACTTAGCAATAACAAGTCTACCTGCTCAGGTTTCCAAGAATTTAACCTGTCAATGACTATCTGCTGTCTGCCTGTACCTTTGCCATACAACATTTCACCTTTCCTTCCTCATAGTAACACAACAACAGGCAATTGAACCAGCGTACACAGATACTTTTAATGCGTTCATGCCTAAGATCTATACTGAAATATCTGTGAGAACAGCTCAACGAGTATATAGCTGTCTTCTTTTGTCTTCGTATTGTCTAATCCAGTTCAACCTCCTCAGTATCTTCTGTATATGCCCTGCATTCACACACACTGCATAAGTGCAAGTACGTGAGATTGTGCGTATTGTAGCTACATAGTTATTACGTATTTTACACTACCTGTTCACCGATCGGTAAAAAATATAAAGAACATCTCTCGTTTCGGCGGAATCCCTTTAAATTGCTACCAATAAAACTTTAATCTCAAATCCAGGCTTTAAACAGACTTTTAAGTTAATAAGGCGTATTCTACTACACAGCGCAATGCTACAACATACAAATTATTTACAATGGTGGAATATCAATCTCTCATGTACAATTTGGAGCAGTTTGAAATCATTGTTTTTGATGAAATTCATAAGATAAATAATTCAGAATTTATTGTAAGGCACAGTGACGAAATATTTTGCTAGCTCATTATTACAGTACAAAAAGCCTGTTTGTTTTTATTTTAGTGCACTTTGAAGGAGTTTTCCACGGTATTCGTCCCCATCACTTGTCTGCGTGAACAGATATTTATATGGAGCACGACGACGTTCTTCCTTTCTTCTCACAGTGCCCATCCCATCTTTTTGGCAATACACTGTTGGACAGACAAAGAACGCCCGTACGACAACAAAGATGATGAACTACAGAGAAGTAAATAGCATTGAAACCTCGAGTGGCTCCAGTCCACAGCAGACTTTATTTGTGTCTCATTTCACAAACCCTCCCCCCCTCATCTCTCTCTCTCCGGTCTACCTTCTTCCTCCTCCCAAGCCGAAAAGATGACTTTTCTCTGTTCTACAAGCGCTGACCATAAGAAAAGAAACAACTAATCTTTTGCAATGGTGTATATTCCATTAGATGTATTCTTTAGGTATATATGTATTCCATTTAGCCAAGGAAGTGTTTATTCTCCGTGTGGTGGGACGGTGGCTTTGGCTTTGCACTCTGTTGTGTTCGCTGATAGAAAATGGTGTGGGTGTCACTCTCTGGACAGGTATACAGATACAAAGTGGATGCAGTGTTGAAAAAGGTGAGGTGAAGGTGCTGGATGAAACATAGCCGCAATAGTAGTTGATGGCCTTTTAATACCTGTGCACCATAGTCACAGGGCACAATAAGCTTTTAAATGAATCTCAAGTTGACTTAACAACAAAGCAATATGAGAGTCCCTTGAAAATAGATTGGTGGATTGAGTGAACACAATGAGCACACAGAAATATGGAACATCAACCTTAATTCTCACTACATACAAGTTATAGTTGGACAATGGCCACAGTGCCAACATCATTAACATCAGATTGTAAACTATTTATGTGAGAATCAATGAAAACCCTTGAAGTTCTCGTGGGAGTGCAGTTTCTCAGTCGGTGCGACAGAACCACCGTAAAAGTCAAGTCACACATGCGGCAAATGTTGTCAGTAGACAATATCAAATATTGATATGATTTATGAGCTTATATTTTTGAATCCATCTTTGAGAGTCACGTTATGCAGTCAGCTTCTACCGCTCGGTAATTAACTTCAAGGGACTTTTGTTGCTTAAGACATATAATATATAGCACATACATACATACGGTCATGTAGATAGAACATGTGTCTTTGTATTACATTTGAAGTAATTCCTTGCAGTTTATTTATCCCTGTCGTACTTGACTTTTCCATTTGAAAACAATCATTTCCTTTCCCTTCTCGTTTAAAGTCCAACTGCAAGGCCAATGTCAACAGAATAATAGTTCAATGTGTGCAGCCTTCCTGGAAAAGATGTAAAAGATCTCAGCTAAATAATAAATGTAGCCAAGTGCCTTTCTACTTGTTCACAACAATGCTATGCAATCTTTAATACAATAGAAGTACAAATATGTATATCTGTTGTACATGGATACTTTCATTGTTTGCATACACACCTTCAACTGGTTCAGTACACAGAGAGAAGGCTGAAAAAAGCATCTAGAACCACGAAATAATTTTTTTACTTGTCATTATTCGTGTGGACATTTGGTGTTTAGTTTTTTAACCACCACCAACGACTGAAATGTACACGTGATGATAATGCATTGGCAATAGGAACAAATGGTATTTGTATGTGTGACGAGTGTGATGGGAGAGTGCGAGTGAGGGCTGAGTGTGAGAGAATGTGTAAAGGCGGTCACTGCGTGTAATGAACTTAATTTTATGACAAAGCAAGGCAAAGAAGTGATTGTGTGAGGAGAGGTACGACCCTTTTTGGCCTCACTTGTCACTGGCCAAAGAGTATTTCAGTATTTGACACTTGTTCCATAAAGTAAATCCTCGTCATTTAACTTAAGGCAATATGTTCCGGCAATCAGATGGCATACTATTATTTGTTTTTAACTTCTCAACTGGAATTCACTTGAATCCTAATACTTGACTGGGAAGATAGCTTTGCCGTCAACAGACTCACTTATAAGCACGTATCGTACGTATAAGTACAATGTGCCCGTGTACGATGCTACAGAGTGTCTTGTGCGTATCTAGAAGCGCTGGCCTAACTAATTGTAAGAAGGCTAAACATAAATGAGCATTGTCTTGAAACCTCACCCTTTTCCTTTCCCACTGAAATTCTTCTTATGGTAGGACCCACAGCACACAAGAATTGTCTCTGTATATATGAGGGTAGCCATATTACGGTTCGCGCTCAAACTCTACTCTGCATAGGCCTTTTACACACTCATCATATTGTATGTGCAATTCTATCGTCCTGACAAATATTGTTACATGTAGGTCTTTGGTGGCCGCGGTCATAAATACACGAAAATTACCCTCTCCACTATATTATCCACATAGAGACACAAACACACGCTAAAACCTATATACAAATGAACTAAGCTACTAAGCTACACTTAAGGCTTATTAGTGTAGTATGTAGAACTAAGTGACTGCACGTATGGAATTGTATGATGCACACGCCACATTTAAAGGATGGTCCGCTTCCAAAATGCCCCACTACTTACAATTTGACATTCAGAATGCGAACAGAAGAATGGAGTTTGACTGATGTGATGATTTGTCTACATAAGCAGGCATGAGATGTGGCAAGGTCAGGCCATGTCCATACATTGTGCACTCATAAGTCAGTCAAGTGTACGAGCCTCTATAGAGCCTGTGCCTTATTGGTATGCAACAACACTATAGTAGTGGAATGGGAACCATGAACTCGAACACGACTCGTCAACGAACACAAAAGTTGTGAATGGAAGTACCTATATGTAAAACTAAGGAGGAAAGTGTGTGAGTGTAAATACATTACTATTATGTGACAACGTACAGCATCCGATGATAAGGGATCCGTACAGTGCCCTACACCTACACCATATACTATTATATACTGCACACGTAATAATATGTTGTTAAGTTGGTGTCATTCATGGGTCGACTTGAAGGACACGACTGGACACAGAACACACACAAAACAAACATATGTGCAATGAGTGACTGACTTGTCTTGACTGCAGAGAGAGAGAGAGAGAGAGAGAGAGAGATGAGAGATGAGGACTCCCTACAGATATACATACATATGTGTGCTATACTCACATGCCACACAAAGAGTGTTTTAACAGAATGACTTCACTCTGTAGTGGTATATAGGGACTACGCGTAATCATATCCCATATTATGCATTTGACTGGACTGGGCTCTTCTAGTGAAATGTTGCAACTGAATGCTCTGTGAATGAATGAGATCGATTATAACTGGCAAAGTGGCTACTTTGTTCGCCCTCTCGCTAAGTGATGTCAGAAAGACGTGACACTCGCATCCCCATACGTTCCAAATCGTAGAAAGTAGCAGGCGAGCTGTATGTTTTATAACTTGGCATATGAATGAACAAGGCGAACCATTGCAAGGCAATAAGTCAGTTACGCTCCATTATACAATTACAGATTGCGTCCAAGTACATACCTGCATGTATATATTTGTATGAATATGCCCTGCTGACTGTAATAAATACTGTACTGTAAATCACGCGTCTAATGGGATTATTGCAAGTCTGCAGTGCTGTCATTGTGTTCCATTGTGCCTGCCTTCTGTATTTGACTCATCACTACGTTTACGTATGGCATAAATTAACATTATGCAGATTATGTGGAACACTCGTGGACCACCATAAAAACTCCCAGTCTCATCCATTCACAAGATCTATATTCTAAAATTGGATGTGGTGAAGCATTTCGCATTATGATCACCAATGTGATTATGAGTCACAAACCTACGGATGTAGGTACTCATTCATAAATACAGATACATGGAATTTGCGATTGGTAATTCCTTATAATCAAAACCACATCCATAAAGTAATTGATTGTTGGAGCTCTCTCTCTCTCTCTCTCTCAACATGACATTGCAGTTCAGATGATATTTCGAGCATATGCCTATTACCCATTTCCACGTATTCAAGAAAGGCTGGAGAGACATGTTGGCTGTAACTCCATGTGACCTATTAATGATAATGACGAGCAGTAGACTTGGAATTTTTGTCCTTTCCCATGTAGTGTCATGAACAGAATAGTTTCACATATATTAATGCTATCAGTATTTGGTTAAGTCAAAGAACTGACTGACTTAGTGTGGGGAAAAATTTGGGGATAAATTTGTCGATGACATCGATGTATCATTGTATTGAAGGGAATGTCACAAATTACTTTGTAACCCTTTAATTTCTTAATGTACTTCATTCAATGGAGCAATGATAAGGAATTATACGTTTAAATTACTTAATCACAATATTGAATATGAAATTACCTAATACAAGTTAGTATATTTTAGAATTGGATAGATTGCAAATGTTACATGCATTCGGACACAGTTCCATTTTTTGATAAGTATGCTTTTCCGTCTTAACTGTTGCATAAAGACTTTTATCTATCTGCATCCCTAATACATGTGTAAGTACGATTTTACGCAATAAATAACTCATGCTGTTTACTTGTCTGAAATTACATATTATTTGCTTTCCTAGTCAACGTAGCAGTACTGTGTGCATACTAACGCGATAGAGAGACTATCCCAGTACTTGCACTGTGCTGTGTTCTTGAGTCGATGAAGTTGTCTTCACCTCGGTAAATAATATGTTCGAGTGAAGCTCTCAATCTCCATAAACCACTTTAGTTTACGTAATAACAGAGGAACGACTCTCTCGGTGTAATTCTAGCTCTGGACTCTTCGTACACGTCTGTCTAATGTGCATTAAGCAGACTGAAGAGCTCTCTCTCGCTCTGTGTGTCTGCGTAACCACGTACGTTGACTACACATTATCCACCACATGCACAAAGGTGGGCAGCTACGGAATCCAATTATGTATACAAACGGTAAGCAGAGACACACACAAATGAGCATCGCAAAGCTACAGCTGACACAGAGAGCCAGAAGATCACATCAACTGTTTCTGTACTTACTGTACTTAGAACTGTTCAACACATGAATTTGTGTTGGTGGAAATCTTTTAGCTCTTGTTATATAGATACTAGTCACAATGATACTGATAACGGGGCGATGATAGAGAGATCAGATTGCACGGACTTATTTATAAGAGAGATAGTAGAATGTAGTGAAAGGATGAGTGGTTCGTAATTCGGAAACAACATGAGATTTGGAGATGTGCACTGCTTGTGTCTGTAGGTGAACTTGTGAGTTACTACAATGAAATCCCTCCCACTTGCTTTATTCTGTGGGAATACGTTTTCGTACCTATACATGTTATTCCGCCAGCATAAGTGTATTTACACACCGTATCTCTCTCCATTTATTCTGTGTCTTCCGCTGAACGCATCGGAATTTTCATTCATAATCAATTTTCATCGTTCATGTATGACTTTACAGCTCCCTGCAATTCTCAATAGAAATCTGGCATAGGGATATTGCCCTGCTATGATTTCATCTCCTCTCTCTCTCTCTCTCATCGAACATTTCTTCTTCTTCCGTCGAATTCACCTGAAGCATATTATGAAGTTTTCCATGTGTTAGAATTCGATGTGATTTGTGGTCAGGACCCACCTGTCAGATTCCCATTGAATTTAAATCGAATTCCGACAATTTCCTCAGCTCACATAGTATCTTCTTATACACACACACAGTACGTCCTCCTAGAAACGACTCAATCGCTCTGATTGTATGTTTGTTGACTTGAGAACCTATTTCATTCTTTGTCGCTCACGTAGTGCAGGCAAATGTGTGCATTGTACATCATATTATACACTTATTTGTTGTCAGTGGGAGTTCACATGAATCTATGTACACACGTATACTATTTGTATGTACTTTCTGATTTTCTCAGCCCATAGCCGTTGTGTGCACACGGTGCTATTCACAAAACAGAGAATCCAGAGCAATCTGCTACCATACAACTAAATAAGATGTAGTGGTATCCTCGGTCACACTCAATAAGTACCCAATATCTATACACTCTATAAAGAGATACTTTTGTATGGAGCCAAAAAGTGAATGAATGAACTAAAGAATGAATAGAGATTATTTTCAGTGCAAGTCAACTCTCTCGTGATGTGTGTGTGTGTGTGTGTGATGCAGCGTACGTTGTTGTAGATCTATAGATGCAATGCAACACACATTATTATTCATTCCCATCATAATGTTTTCCTTCTCTTTCTTCTGCACATCAATGGAGAAGTTGTGTGAGTGCTCGAAGTGGAGGACAGGAAAGGAAGGCGACACTCCAACAACCATAGAGTAGATTCCTTATATTTTAGTGACCATTCCATGTTGCTAGGTTCCAGAGGTCAATCGTTATATTTGACCAATTTCCTGTCGCTGTGTGGGTGCGGCCCGACGACATGTACACACAGGCCACTCTTCTTCACTAGTATGTAGTGTCCACTTAACTCACTTATCCACTCTGTCCTCTTCTCTGAACGGCTTTACTGTATTGTCCCTTCTTGTCATATTCATCGCACATGCAGTATAAGTGAACTACTATTAGTAGTATTATTGTTATCCTTAAAGGATTGTTTGCATCATTCACTTGTGAACTTGAAGCTTAAGTAGTACATACCCTTAGATACTTAGATGTGTGCTACATATTATGTGAGAGTTTGTATACAGTAGTACCCTTATAGATATATCAGCACTTAACCTTTGGCGCATTGTTGCACAGATAACATCGTGACTACGTAAATAAATATCGTGTTGGATTCATTGAGCAGCCTAGTTATGAATGAACGTGTCCAGTGATGCCAGCCACATTCACAAACATATGAACTAGAATGTGAACCATAATAATGTGAAAGTCAAGGGCCATTTTATTGCTTGCACTGTATTTGCATTCATTAAATCGGCTGATGAATGTATAAATTCATCTTGTGTACTTGTGATGAGCTTTGTTATATAAAAGATAACCTGTTATACTGGAAGTTGTGCTCTGACTGAGAGCGAGTTCAATCGCTATAAATACATATATTAACTACTGTGTTGCGTTTTCATGCATTCACTGCATTGGAGAGATGGTTTTTGTACTAGCAAAATGTTTACAGCTCACATGCAAGCAGGACTAAATAATACAATTTTAAACTTGTTATTATTAATGTTATTGTGTAATGACATTCCACTTTTTCATGTCTACAACACGGATACCCATTACGTATTATTAGATTGCTAAAGTGGCTGTTCTCTGTATTAGGTGCTTGTAATGGTATTTTGTAGCAGGGGAGTGCTTATGAATTATTTAACTACCTTGACATGTATTTGAACGGTGGAGATGGTTAAAAACGCACTCTGGAATTCTTCATAGCACAGGCAGAGAGCTGAAGGTAATAGCACTTTTCCTAATTGAAATGAGAGATAAAAGACTTCTTTGGAGCTCCCAAAGCAAGGACAGATATACCAAAGAAAGCCGAGCCTTTTTCAATTCTTTTATGATTCCTCCATCCCCTTTACGATGTACATATTTCCTCACATTATTATACATCATGCGACTTGCACGCTTAGAAGAATTCCTACACACTGCCTATATAGCATCTCTGATGTTCAACACATTACACAAAGTTAACTAGCTATGTGTACAAAACTATTATTACAAAGCCCTGAACTACAGCATGAAACAACATCCACTTACAATTAAATTTACTACATATATGTAATTGTAAATACATCTAAATGCTTATTATGGAGGAAACCCATGGAATATTGAAAGTGGATGCAGTGAAACAACAAAGAGAGAGGGTTAAAAATAAATGGACATTCGTACGTACAATAATGAAATATTTTATGTGTGTAAAGTTCACCTATACTATGGTTGTGTAATAATTATACACTAAGATTTTATATGCTTTTTCATATACATGTGTGTGTATTGTGGAGATTGGAGGTGGATGTGGAATGTACTAGAAATGTGTACTGCCAATGTTAGATTAGAAATGAATAAGGCACAGTTAGTAGAGAATATTGAATTCGATCGATGATTGCCAATGAAATGACCACAGCACAAAAGCACCAGGTTCCATATTTTTCAATAAATATGGAAACTACTGCGGAATATCTCTCTCTCTCTCTCTCAAAGTCAGTCATTTGTTGCTGAATGGCCAATAAATATGAAGAGATCGTGCAGATTTGCAGCTCCTGCCTGGAGGACACTCTCCCAAAATCTGTTGAAGGAGATCCTCGTTGGCATATTTTGCAAATTCGACAGATCATCATCATGAGCTTCCCTACAACTTTCTGGTAATAAGTAAACTCGAGCTGAGCGTACAATTTGCATTGGGGCTTACTTATTATTGTGAATATATCCCTTCAGTGAACTAATGACGAAAAGATGGTTTCGTGTGGCTTGGCATCCGATACTTTATGTCGTTTCGTTAACTTTGTCTGACTCACAGAGTGAGTTCACTTACTGCGATGACCGACCGGCAAAGTGCAGAAAAGCACCAAAACACACCACTACATAGGTATAGCATATAGGTATTGCTCGTACGCTCAATTCCAAGTAAATGGACACATATACGGAAAACTCAACTCTAATCATCGACTGTACACCACGCTCCCATACAAAGTACACTTTAATCGGTAACAGACAAAGGCACGGCACTTCTTCTTCTTCCACTGTACTGCACAGCACCACAGCAGACCACATCACATAATGTGACCACCACCAAACAACCCAATAGCATTTAGTTTACCTCATTTACATAAATTCGCGTCTCATTTGCATATTATTCTCTTATCACTACTACACTACCACTTTGTAATAAAATCTGTCTTGTGTGCACTTAACACATATCTTATTGGCAATATTAGATATGCATATATAAAATGATGTTCTACAAAATAGTGTACTATACGCTGGTTCAATCAGGACGATTGAGCAACAACAAAAAACAACAAGATTCGCCTTGAAATCTTTTGTAGTTGCAGTGGTAGAGCTCATGGTTCAATGAAATCATTCGGTAGAAAGCTATAGGTACTATATACAGGTAAATGTAAAGTTCATATATGCAACGTGTTAACGAGGATACAATGTAATTCTACCACATAGATATGTAACGAAGAAAGTTTAAGAACAAAACACAGCTGCACAATATGAAGATTCGAAATATTAATATTGCTTCAAGGGTAAATGGTAAATATTTTGGAAAATGTAAATTCTGACAATATAAAAAGGGAATATTCACAAATCACGGAAATTAGGGCTTAAAATTTAAATACTGTCAGGTGTTCTTGTGACATGATGTAAATATGTCATCCTATACGTGAACTGTCAGATATTAGTATAGTATAGGGGTATTGTGATTTTCGATGACCAAATTAATCAGTCGGTAAATATTATGTACAACATCTGGGATATCAGACTTTTGGAAGATATGGGTTTGATTAGATGCTTTTCTATGTGAAAAGGTTAATGCGCCATTTCTCGCACGGGGTTCATCGGTGTCCTTGGCCACTGTCATGTTTCTTGACTGATAGAACGGGTTGCTTGTGGCCATGGTTGCATTTACTGAAATGCTTTGATGAAGTGAGCACCTTTCAAACATCTTTTGCCATAAATTCTCCCTGCACTGTTTACTGTGGTGAACCACATTTCATATGCGGTCGTTTTGCTGGAGCTTTGCATTGTGTACTTTCGTAATTCCTTGGCTGCCGTACAGTACTCGGCAAGATTGGCTTAAGACTTGACTCACCACACCAAAAATCAACCTCAGTGACCATAATATTGTGCTCTGAAGACAAAAAATTCAACTCTACAGGCGAAAATCACATCAAATTGCTATCTTCATTTTCCGTGATGAAATGAAAGGCGGTCTTCGTTTGCATTATTAAGTAAGTCAGGATAACATCACTTCCGATTTGATCAGATTGACCTCCAATCCACTCTACAGCTTCCACAAACTCACAAATCATTTATTTCAGCATTCCAAACTCTTGTCTGCAAACCTTAGATCTTTCTAGACACTACAGTAAATCGTTCTAGATTTATTCTCATGATTTTCAATGAAAAGTTTGATTAAATGGATTATGATTAAAAGTGGAAATGTAAAAACATTTTCAATGCAATACAAGCTGCGAACGCACGTGAAAATTATTTTGGCAAGAATTTGCGAATTTCATTTCGACAGATAAAAAGGTTGACTTTGGGTGTCTGGTGTCATAAATCCCTAATATGATCGTAGAGCTAGCAGGTTGGTGAACTATGGGAGTTTCAATTTGGTAGTGTTATAAGAGGAATATAAGTGGTTATGTAGGTACATAGAACTGCTGCGTAATAGTAAAGTGCGTGCAGAGCTAGGTACACAGGACACAGAAGTCGATGAGATAAGATAAGATGTTCCTGACTTTATTACAAAGGTATTGTGGTTTTGCAACTGATTGATTTTAATAATTTCGCCGCTCGCTCTTTGAGCTTCTCCCCAAAGAAAGGTTTGCAAATGTGGGAACGACCACTTCAAAGGGGCGCCCGAACAACATGAAACTATTGTAGAGCCAACGTTTCTTCATTTCTCCGTTCACTTTACCAAAATTATCTCTCTCTGCTAATAAAAACTGCTTACGTTTTCATGTGAGAAAATGTGACAAGAAGTAAACTGGAGCTCTTAGAGTAATAGCAGCAGTCTGGTTCTATTGCAAATACCTATATTGCTATATACAGAAAGGCAAACACATAAAATGCACTTGAGTCAGAGCTACGTTTTCGTGATATTCACAAGGACCAGAAAGAGTAAACAGAGAATAGAGATGACATTCAGAGATACATCCTCTTCACATTCTATTTCCCATTCTCAGCATACATTAAATAAACTACTTACTACATATATTCACAGTATGCTAGTGAAGTGGCCCCCACTGTTGTCCCATATCAATCCACGGCTAACAAGCATCATCATCGTATAGAGCACCCAAACGATTTTTTCTTCTCTCTTTCCGTTTTATTGGCAATAGAATGTCCATGTTTCTACAGATATTAGGTAGCACACCCAACAGAGAACAGGGAGACGTCAGAGGATCTCTTTGACATTTATTACCAATCAAATGGAGTTTATAATATATGTAACTACTACTTCGTAATAATGACTATTACAGATAATGTCTGTGAAAGAAGTTCCTGTGACCCGACTGATGTTAACATGCATCTCATATGTTGTAGTCTCTATAGGGTTACTACTACTACAACATATTATTATAAGTATAGTACATGCTATCTCTCCATGAATTTAATAATGTAGCAAGTACATAAGTTTGATTTGATAAGTTAACCTTGGATTTACAATACAATTCATAATGTAGTGACTGCGAACGAGTCTTCCCTCATGTCAGTTATATGTTAGTGTGCGCTGGAGATTTAGAAGGGCAATGCCATTGCAATTGTCACATCTTCCACTCACTGAACATACGTCTGATTCAGTATATATAGATGTGTGTGTTGTGTGTGTGTGTGTGGTGAGTATCTGTACAAATACATGTCTGCCCCGTCCCGTCTGTGTCTGTCTCTCTAATAAATGTGTGCTCACTTTAACAGAGAGTTGCGGTGTACAAATGTATGCTGTATAAAATATGTTCTGTGTGTACCTACAAACTTATTACACTTGCAATAAGTTGAACGCATTAAACAAACAGCTTCTAGACTAACTATGCAAGATATCAAAACTGTTTCTAATATCGTAAGCACTCTAGTGTCACATATACAGTGACATGTACTGTGAGAGAGGACAGAGTGGAGCAGCACGCTGTTAAATATTTAGTTTCTTTAAGTATTAAAACATACAGGCGGTAAATAAATACGGAGCAAAAAACTCTGTCCATTCATTAGTTTTTATCGGATTTGCCAAAGAAAGCAGCTGTGCTAATGAATTCTCTCTGTCATCTGAGATGTACACATTTATACGTTAATAAGTGCAAGTGGATTACAGATAGTCATATTTTCACTCTTTTCCACTCAGCCCCATTGTGAATTAACAGATACGTACACTGGGTATATATTTATACAATTTTTCAGGCATTATTTATCAATCTTTATTAACAGTAATTCAATTGCACGTAAACGGACGTCAATAATATTTTCTGTGCACGTTTTTTGTAGTTTTTCATTTTCCACTATCTATAAGAAAGTACCAGTGCGGTTATTTTTCAAAGAAGAAAGTGGATACGAAACATGTTCTATAGGGAATGTGGGAGAGAATGAATGAAAATCGAGTAAAAATACATTATGTCTTACAGAGTTGCTAAATTCTTTAATTTCGCAACTGCTAATCAATGAAATATGTCCTCTAGAGAAAGTAAGCAGCACTGGGAACTACTGAGTTAATGAATGTGGTAAGCGAATCGTGTAATATGTAAAAGCATTCGGTTAGCTCATTTTCTATTTTATCTTTAGGTATAAGCTGAGATATTGGATATCTTAAGCAAAATGTTTTTTTCTGCTTATGAATGGCATTAGTATGAATCATCCGCGTGTATGACAGAAGAAATCTCAGAGAATGAATGCCTTGCAGAAAACCACAGACAGGAAAGCACAAAGAACTACTTATCTCTATCATGAGGATTTCATTCGAAAGATTTCCAGTTACATTCGTTCTCCCATGTTTCGCTTTTCTCGTCACTCCACTGCACGCATAAACATGTAAAAGCCACTGCTGGTCTATTCCATGTAATCTGTGCACTGGTGTAATGTAGTTTGCGTAGCAAGCGAAGAAAATAAATGAGAAGAATCGAACTGGTTTAAATTGCAATGTAATAACTAACAATAAGTATATGATGGTGAGCACAATGGAAACGACTGGCAGAAGGCACATATTATTATTTAGTACTAATGTAAGCTGTGGAATATCATCCCATTGTTCATGTTGCATTAGATCCGCGAGGGGTACAACTCTAAGCATGTCTTTCCTCTCTCTCTCTCTCTCTCACTCTCATAAGGTCATATACTTAGTATACAAGAATCATATTACGTATTCATTCAATTTTTTACATTCCAACCTACAAAGTGTACTTAACACTGTACACATAGTAGACACACATTAAGCAACACACACAGACACACACACTGTACGTACTTTGCTACTTACTGACTTAAACACAGTCTGCTATAGTCTAGTTTGTGAATGTTGCAGTTTTACATGTATTAGTAAGTACTTTGTGCAGTAGTTGTTACAGTGTGCGACTCGGTAATAGCTAAATGGAATATTCCGTGTAACTCAAGATGTAAAGTGAAATGAATCCGTGCTGAGGAGAGAAGATTTAATTCAAAGCTAAAAGGCTAATATTCCAGTCCCAACTACTTACGATTACAACTTGTTATAGATATTAGTAAGAGCATCATCCTTAATTTCTATGTATTCTATAGGGATTCATTGTACTCAGATAGGAACAACACGGAGCTATTTAATAATGACTACTTAGTCATTTATTTGTAAGTACCTACTTTGGCATAACGCGTACATAAAACAGGTATACCTCAAGATAGGTGGATGCTGCGTGAATCCTGATCTTTCTTTATAAATAAGTAAACTACTTTATTAATGAAAAGTAGAAGAATGTGGAGAAGAGAATTTTTGCACTATCAAATTTCGAATACTAATGGGCCGTCCCACAGTAACCTCTTTGAAGATATATATCTGTAACACTATTATGTATAGCACAGATTTATAGAAGAGAAATGTTCACGTAACATTGTCGTGAAGAGTGGCAGGATAGACAAGCAAGAGAACTCGTTTTCGCATCCTTTGGTCTGGTCTTCTCTGTTTTCTGGTTATGTCAAAAGTGAATATTCCTCTGTGATGTAACTCCAAAGGTTCTTTCAGAAAATTCCGTTTTTTTTCTGCTTACACTCGCTCGTAGCAACATATAAACAGAGAAGGCACTAAGCCTGTGAACTATCTGACTCTCGTTGAGTCTGAGTCGCGGGTGCAAATTTGCAAATTATAAACTTCTGTGTAAGTACAATGTTCAATGTGCGAATATCCATTCTTATGACTAATACGTACCTACTACTTTTACTTAAGTACCTATTACCACTGTCATATTCTGTAACTACTAACAAAGTAGGTAGAGCCCACCTTCTAACAATAAGTGCTCTACGTAACCAGAATCTCCTTTTATTCAACTAATAAAACTGCTGCAGTTTCTGTATAAATATTTCCACTGTTTATCATAATCTGTAATAGCAGGATAGGTACTCTCGCTCATTGTCAGTTTTTTCATAGCATTTTTTAAACAAAGTTCAGTTCCTGGTCCTTTCGAATCTTGATGGAGATCACCTTGACGCATAGTAAAAGTGAATATTTCTGTATCAGAAAATATCCCAAATTTATTTTGCGAAAACATATAATTTATTGAATTCGTATTTTCGTGGCCAAAACGTAATTACCCAATACTTGTTTATAATTACAAAATATAATTGCAGCAAAGTTTTGTTGAGCCACTCCTGCAAAGTTTATGAATCATATATAGTTTCAATGTAATTTGTGTTGGAACGGTGCAAGGAGAGAAGTCGAGATGAAAGTGAATGATGGTAGTGGTGGGATTATTGTTCTACTACTATGAATTCTGCCATGCATGTTTTAGGTTAGGGTTCAACGTGTGAGGAATCTCTGTGGTGGAGTCGAGTGACGAAGGGTACTGCGAGGATTGAAACGGGCGCCTTGTTAATAATAGTAATATGGAATTAAAGTGGAAACAATTGGAGATCTAGATATTATTATTAATGGAGCAGCGAGAAGAGAAGAAAGTAAAACAATAAGCACGAAAGGAGAAACGAGATAGATGGATGTTGTTTGAATGTTCTGTGAGTCTTGTCTGTGTGTGTATGTTGCGTCTGTGTGTATGTAGATCGAAGCAGAGATAGATATCAGATATGCAGTCAGAAGAGACAGGCAGAAAAGGTTCCAAAAATGAAAACAACTTGTCAAAAGATGTGTTTTTGGATTGAATTACCTGCTTTAACTCATTCACCAACGAATCTTCTCCTCTCCTTCACTTGTTCTGCTCACATCCTACACTCTATTACGTGTGTGTGTGTGTGTGTGTGTGTGTGTGTGTGTGTGTGTGTGTGTGTGTGTGTGTGTGTATCTATCTCGTATACATATAATTTTATTCTGGATCTGTGAGAATGAACTACCGCGTCCCTACAATATCCATTACTTACCTACATCACATCGCTTTCCCCACTCACTCACTCACTCACTATCACATCTTTCTTACTTTATGTTCTTACTTAAGATGCCTATAAATAAATAGTGAGCAGTAGATGCGCACAGCTCTATATAAAATACATAAGATAATAAGTAAGTAACTTAAGCTAAAACGAATTTAAGTGTCTACGATGTCTAACTAATAATATTGCTCAGTAGTAGACAAGATTTTCTCTCTTTATATTTATCAAAGACTCTCGACGTCTCATCTCATTTCGTTTAATTTCAACAATCTAACCCATCTCATTCCCAGATGCTTCCTATTGATAACAATTATTTTCTCTCTCTCTCTCTCTTCCTCTATAGTCTAGTTTATGGTCGGGAGTTGACTATGACGGTAACTTCTCATAGATACATAAATGTATTGCTCTGACTGTTCTAAAAAAGCAAATATAAACGCATTTAAAACAAGCTATGCTAATAATAAGCCATTCTTTTCCACTATTTTCCTATTATATTAGGAAAAATACATATTGCTTCTAGCCTGAGACATTCAAAAAGTGTTCTAATGTATTTAGGTCTCTCCTCTACAAATACATACATCCATTAGTACCTTGTAGTATGCATGTAGTGCCTGTTGCACACAGTGGCGTATAACAATCGTATAAGTACTCTTGTAAACATTGGGCTTATAGTAAAAGTATTCCTCAAGCAGCTCAGCAGAAGTCACTTCAGTTCTGTTCCTTGTTACAGAGATAAGGCACTTCTCTCGTGTGGAGACTTAACCAGTGTGAACATAGCTACAGTATAGGGAAATAGGGATCTACGTGTTCTACAACTGTATATTTGGGTAGTGTAGTAGTGAGCGTAGACTCACTCATTTCTCTCTTTGTTGAGGCCGTCAAAAATGCGAAGGTCAGCACTACATTAGATCCTTTGACCACCTCTTGTCAATAATAATTCACATGTTCATTGTTACTTGACTTGGAATTGGACTATCCGATCCTTCTGGCAACAAGTGTGCTGCTTTCAACTTTACCATATTCCATTTAGTCTACTTTAATATTTTTTATTTATTATTAGTCGTCCCTTAACTACAATTCACACTGTCAATCCTATTCTCTTCCTATTTTGGGACACTGGCCCGCACACAACTTTCATTTCCTCAACATTTTAGCTTTGTAGTAACGATAAAAAAACTCATTACTATTACTGGCAGTATTAT
Organism: Plutomurus gul; assembly: GCA_019776185.1. Taxonomy (NCBI): domain Eukaryota; kingdom Metazoa; phylum Arthropoda; class Collembola; order Entomobryomorpha; family Tomoceridae; genus Plutomurus; species Plutomurus gul. The sequence goes on along the minus strand of JABASC010000003.1, from coordinate 107,771 downwards.
TACTATTACATTAGTATTTTGTTTTCCTTGCAATACATTTTGCAGCTGTTCTTCATGTTTCATGTCTGTGTGTGATACTATAATATGCAAATCGAAATCAAATAGACTTTTTGTCAATGACGACGGGCCGGCATTTTACTTGTGAGTGAAAAGTGTGTTGCCGACCATTAATATTTTCATTATAATTATCACCTAGTGTATAAATGGAATTGGCATTTTCGAGTTGTCACTATGAAATTCCCTCAAGATTTATTATTTTCCGTGTTATAACTCTTTCAGATCGCCTGTAAATATCAATAACATGATATTAAGATCCGGATAGTAAATCTGTGAGGGTCTGCTATCTAACGATTCATTTATTGCCCTCTTACACATAAAATGCATAAAATTCTAATTACAAACAGAAACAAAACGAAAAGTCGTTAAATTCAGGAATGTTCACTTAACAGTGAGCATTATTGTAGTCAACTTTAATGTATCTGCTTACAGGTTGAGAGAAAAAACGCTGACTGTGGCGGTGCGGGCTCTCTCTCTCTCTCTCTCTGTATTCTCTCCAACAGTCTCGTAGCGAACAGTACAAAGGGAATTTTCGTTTATGGCATAAATATTTTTTGCTCCCCTCACAACATAGCACAAATACATACATTTACAGTATAGCCCATTGTACAGGGTACACATAGTGGTAGTAGTTACGCACACGCACCTTCCACTGCCATCCCAATTCCCAACACCATAGACACTAACACTAACTAAGTAAGAAGAAATTTCTTAAGTGATGTGATACGAGTAATCACACAAGTTCGGTTCCGTACTTGTTAACTTTTCTACCGTACAAAGAGTACCTACCACATGTAAGTAGTAGGTACATGGAAATATATTACTGTTACAAGACTAGTTAATAAGAATTCAATGTTAGACATTATTTTCATACATTATGGCCCCGGTGTCTTATGTTCCTATGTAGAAGAAATGCCATTAGTATACGTATTTAGCCAGTCTACATGATTAGCAGTAAAGACGAAAAGGGCTAAATGGCATGTACACAAACAATATATTATTGTCTAATAAAAGAAAAGCATGGAGAAGCACTTACAATTAGACTCGTCGACATTCGCTTAAATTTGCGACATTGTTCTTGACTGTGAGAGAAGGAGAGAAAGAGATAACATATATATTGCATTGCGGTTAGATTAGAGACACGTCGTACACTAAAACAACACATGTAATGGTAGTTGTAGTGGAAATAGATGATAGTGATGAGAGCAGAGCGTCACAGTGTCATATCCGGGACTGGGACTGGGACTGGGACCCTCTCTGTTCACAAGTTCCACTACAAATTGCTCTCCTGTCAGTCTGTCTCTCTCGGATCTTACTTACATACAACTTTTCCCTTATGTAAACGTTGTGAGACAGAGAGAGACCCGGTTAGAACTACAGTGACGAGCGAATATATTTGCAAGCATTAAAAAAGTCATCTAGTATACGTGAGGACGTAATCTGTGCATATTTGTGCCACTACATCAGACAGAAGACAAGACACACAAAGCCTTCGTCAATGTTCTCTGGGCGAGAGAGAGAGAGAGAGAGAGAGAGAGAGAGAGAGAGAGAGAGAGTGGAAAAAATGTGTGTGTGTGTGTTGTATTGACTTGTTGACTTGTCCTGGTCCGTCATTGTGTGTGTGGACCCTGTCCTGACTGTTCGTATCTCCTTTCCTTTGTCTCAGCCACGAAATAACTTAGAGAGCATAGTAGATGCACAGAGAAGAGACCGGAGGTATGCGACCACTATATATGAATGGCGAGCTATCATTTATTTCTCTCAAAGTTGCGGAACTGGATAAGCATGAGAATTGATGTTGCGTACTTAGGTATTTGTGTGGGACTAATGGGAATTCTAATAGTACATCTAAAATATAAGTAATAGTAGGACGGGAGATGAGTCGTGTGAATGTGATGGAAAAAGTATTAAAGAGCGAGCGAGCCAGAGAAATACTTGTACAAGTCATAATCGAGTAAAAGAATATAGCTAATTCTTTTGTCCGCATCCAATCTCGTTATCTTCGTCTTGGTGTGCTATATAGGTGTTTGTATATATTTAGGTGGCTATATTAGCGCTGCCAGTATTTGTCTGTCTTGTCCATGTGTAACTTATGAGATTTGTAAATTTGCAAATCCATTTACCATCAGCACTAACAGCCACCACAGTAGGCACGTAAGTACATTATGCCTAGTTGGGCTCGATAAGTGAGTTGATGAGCAAAAGACTCATCTCTCTCTCTCTCTCTCTCTCTCTCTGCCTCTCGCTCTCACCGACCTTCGAATTTGATATCATAATGCTAATACATACTACTGGAAATTCTTGACATGCATCTGTGCTGTAATTTACATGCTACATAGTAGTACAGATATGCGTGTGTACATTCTGAACAACTGACTGAGAGAGTGAGCAGCGCATTAGCATGTATGAACTGTATGCTGGATCCATATGCCATGCTAAAAGTCATGCCTTGTCATATAGTGAAGACAGTGAGAGAGAGAGACAGAGAGATGCGAAGGAATAGCAAAAAGGCAGTAGGAGTAGGTAGGTATGCTGTTGTACTTACAGAAGTAGCTATCGCCAAATATTCATTTCATTTGCATATTCAGTTTCCCACACTACTACTCTGACCGTGTGTACTAGTGACTGACTGGTATTAGTAGTATGAACAACGTACGATAACGAAATGTTGAAGAACAGGACCAGACACCCGAATCCCTTCTCTCTCTCTCTCTCTCTCTCTCTTTCAATGCTAGTTATTTTCTGATGGAAAGGAATGGCATTGACAACAAGAACGAGGGAGAGAGAGAGAGAGAAGTTTTTAGTCAGAACACATAAGAGAAGAAGAGAGAAGCTGGGTGATTGTGATTTGTTCAGGTTTCAAAGTTGGAAATGTGATGTGATGCTGTGCCATAGCATGGCATCTCATACAAATAACGTGCCATGGCAATTTTTCCCACTAAACTCCACTTGAAGTGAAAATTTGCGTGCCTTTAGCATTTTTTCTCGTATTTTTTCTACCCCGTCAATCGCTATAAAGTCCAATTTTCACTATACTTACTCGTACGCGGATATGCTGCTTGGTTATTAGCTACAGTAGTGCAAAGTGCTAGGTGGTGGTGGTGGTTTCCTCTTCCACTGTTTTGTTGACACGGCTCCTTCGGGTTTCCTTCTCTTTGCTTCTCTCGATAATACACAGAGCTCCGCTTCTTCCAATATATCTCTCTTTCATTGACTTTGCTCTTTTGGCTGGTGCAGTTTCCATGCCCTTTAAAATCCAAACCACCAACAGGTTCCTCTTCTCTACTACGCACTTAAACTTACTACTCGAATATTTCGTAAGTTTTGTAAAACGACCAATCTGCTTTTCATACCTTTAGTTATTACCACTACTTACTAGTTACTGGTACAGTAGGAGATGTACAGCAAACTGAACTATAATATGTACATTCACGTTTTCCAAAGGGAATACAAAGTGCTCATATCGCATCGCTTCATTTGACTTTTATTTCACTGCTTAGTATTCAAGAAACAAGACTAAAAATTAAAAGTGACTTTAACTTTATAAAATAATGAAGAGTACAACACAATGGAAGACTTTACTTGTATTTGTTGTATGAATGTCCGGTCCATTGCTATAGAATATATACCAGATCTATAACTACTACATATACAAAGATACACGTATAGTAAAGCAGTAGTAGTTCCCCATTAACTGCATGGAAGTTGTTTTGCATTTAGAGTGAGATTAGCAAACTCCTCTACATTAACTTTATGATACTTACGTTTATTCTATTTGTTCTGATGATGCTGAGCAGTGGCTATTCATTCGACAAGTAGTTGGAATGTGACTACATGTACTTTTTGATAGAAAGAGTAAAGGTGAACGGTGAAGTAGCTCTCTGAACAGCAGATAAGTACACACAGGCAGCTTGAAGAAGCTGAACAAAGGAAAAACTCAATCATCAATACATCAAGTCATTTCGCAAAAAGGCTTCTTCTTCTACAAAAACACTGAATTCACGTTTTGTGGTCAGTTGACAGTAAGTAGCCCCGCTTCATGATCTACTATTGACAAAAGTACTTTTTGTCAATTATTCCCTATTTTATTGCGCTCATAACAAATTATCAGCTGGAAATCGCGTAGCTGCAGATTTTATGGCAAAGCATCTTAGTGATCCAGCCACGGAACTTAATATACCTACATTAGAATGCACAGTGTACGTATTTTGCATATAAAACGTGCAAGCATTCAAATTGTATGAAAGCAGCAGTGATTTCTTGTAATGAGCCATCTGCGAGGAGAATCCAGCTAACAAATTAAACTATTCTCGTTTCCCAAGCTCGTTCCACTTTTGGCACTGTGTGCAAATATATCAATCTAGTTTTCGTTGTGCAAATAGCAATTAGTGCGAATTTGCGACAGTTCGTCATTGAAGACTTTGCTGTACTCGAGGCGAGGAGCAGAAAAGCATATTGAATGAGGATGTTATGTAACGGACTGAAATGCTAGCTCTATAAACACAGTGGTGAGCATGTATATAGAATAACAGTGAGCACAAAGAGTGATGACCCACTGGCGCCTGCCATAAAACTCATATCGCTCATTTCCCTTCCTTCTTTGCTGGAGAGTTGGTGTTAAGTTCTCCGTGTGCAGATAGCGAAAACTTGCTGTACACTCTCCAATGACGAGAATGAGATACATTGCAAAAATTTGCCCTGCAACATAATTACAAACATTTTGTTTGCGTATACACATAAAGCGCCTATCTGGAATATTTTGCTAGCCATTTCACACAAATTTTTATACCGGTCAAGTTTCATCAAATCTATCTTGTAATTTCAATACAAGCTGCTCTAAGTTTATCATGTACATATGGACTACAGTGTCAACTGACACGATCTGTACTTAAATGGCATCTCACGGGCTCCAGCTCCAATATTGTTACAAGCGGAGACTCTTTATCTTACTATGACAATAAAAATAACATTGTCTCCTTTTATACAGGTCATAATTTAAGCACGACGGTAAGAGACCGCGACACGTAATATTAGCTAGAAAGAATTCTTATCTCATGTGGTGTGAACATTCTTTATTTACCGTCACATTAAGTTTTTTGTTTCCACATGTATTTGCAGCACTCATTCCTTATTCATACGTTTACTTATCCGTAACGGAATATATGTGATTAACCTCTGACTATTAATGTTCCCATTGAAATTGTTTTATAAATAATTTTTTTTAAATGAGATACACTAATGAGGTTAAAAGTTAGAATTGGGAAATGCCATTTGTAGTAAAGCATAAATGAAATTATAAAATGTGTCGCCTGGGAAAGTCTGGGTCAATTGAAGTCAACTCGAGAATCTTATTCGAGCATGTCTTACTCGTAGAGTCAGAACTGCACATGTGATCAGAATTCAGATAAAATGACAGAGACCATGTCTCAATCACCGATGAAGAAGACATGATAAGAGTTATACAGGTAGACAAAAGGAAAGGAGCACATTGGACTTCACATTAGATAAAAATCGTCATTCTGTCGCTCCGCACTAGTAATCCTTTCTTAACGAGTGTCAAGGTCAAGCTTCATTTCACACGACATACACAAATGGTCATTAGAACTTAGAAGCCAGTCCACTCACTACAAAGTGTACTCTGCAGAAGAGGTGAGCATTATTGTGGCTCAGCACTTGTCATGTGTCTGCTGCTGCTGCTGATGATGATGATGCGATCGAGCCAGGCAGACACAGTGAAAGATTTGACACTTTCTTCACAGATGAGCGACTGACTGTGACAGTCTGTGACTGGAATTTAACAACCAACTCAAATGGAATAGACACGCACTTACTTAGTAATTGCTCACACAAAAGGATTACAGTCATAATATTTGTTGAGTCGATTAGATGTTATTATAAAGAGGAGAAATTTGTAGTGGATACCCGTATTTCCATCTCATTCATTTATACATCATCATTCATCTCTATTCATAATAAATACTGTAACAAACAGCTACTAAATACGTCAACAATATTCGTATTTTAAGCTACACTTTCCTTGAATGCTTCTGAGAAATTGCTGCAATTCCTTTGCAACTGGCTTGCTCTTCACACAAATAGAATGTGAATGGAGCTAAAATTGTAGTTTTCCCAGGAAATAATACAGTAGGTTAAATTGTTACTATACTACAATATGTAGGTGTTTTACGTAGTAAAAGGAATTAATGAGGTTGCCGGAGAAAGAACAAAGAATGAAAGGCATTCCTTCCTCAATAGGTTTTGCCATAAGCAAAAGGCGTTTGCTTGCTAGAAAAAGTTGCGGAATTTTCCTAGAATTGCACCACAAAGGTTCACATTAGCAATTATATGTGTAAGTTTCTGGTTCAATTGTTATATTTGTAACTCAGCTGTATTATTGCTTTTGTACGCACTACTATTCGATATATTCCTACTGCTAGATATTATGCTTATACAAATACATACAATGAGAGAACAATACTTACACACGTTCATTTTATACGGGCAAATGGGCAAAAACCACTCACTTGTTATTATTGTTACTATTAACTAGAACACACACTTTAGATAGGTACGCAAAGATAGGTATTGGTGTTAGTGGGCACAAGAACCTTCTCGGCTGGACCAGAAATCAAAATTATCAACTTCCCAAGAAAATCGGCAAAGGAGAGGTCAAGTTAAAGGAAAGTAAGCTGAGCTGTAAAAGTATCGTTCTGAGAACTCCATCCCATTCTTTTTCTTTGTCTCTCTCTCACTCTCACCAATTTCCACACTCATGTTATATAGTTCTGTAACCAACGTAAAGTCATGAACAAAACTAAAGTAAATCAAACAATGCATTTTAAGTATTTGAGCACACTGACTGGCTGACAAAATGGCCACAGAAAAGATAACCCCGCGGAGCCATGGCCTAAAAGTTTACTATTTATTGCAGTTCAATGCAGTTATTGAAATAATATAATTAGTAGGAGTGGACATTGAAAGATGTCCGGTTATGTGATTTGAATGTAATTAGAAATTTATCAAAATGATTAGGACAAGACGACCAAAGAAAATAATTGCGCATTAAACGTTATAAGTTACAATAGTTGTGGGATCATTTTATGAATGAAATTGAGTCACCATTTTATATAAACGCAATACAATTATCTTTTAATTACTTTAACTTGAAAAAAAGTTAAACAACAACCGACAATAACCGACCTGTGATGACTTCTTCAAGATTGTCATATCAACCTCCAGATACACCATTATCACAATGTTCAAAGTTTCTTTTAACTTTCTTGTTGCAGTTTGTCGTCGTTGTCCAAAATTCATTACCATACATTTACCATGCTGTTAATTTGCGATTGAACGTATTTATTTTTCAATTACACTTGTATCTGTCTCCTTAATATTACGAAATACATCAAGATACTTTTTTTTTTATTGAAAGGATTAATTTGCTTTTACTTCACTTCAATCATATTTATATGATTGAATATACTTACATAAGAGACAGATGGATTGACAAAATTTCCCTCATATCTGCTGGTCATACGTCCACCACGAATACTACAGTCTAGTAAAGCTAGATCAATTGTGTGGTAAAAGAGCAAACCAGTCCTGCACCGGTCTAACAGTCGTAAGCCAACCTGAGCAGAGGAGAAACTCAGCTGATGTTTAGAGGCACTCGCTCGTACACCTTCCTCACCATTCATGATACACGGTTTTTAGCATGCAACCACATGTAATAACGAAAACACATGCCAATGCGCTAAAATCGCACACCTCACATAATCATTTACATAAGGTGAAATGTACAACATTAAGGATGTTTGCATGACACATGTAAACATGAAACATTGTAGCTACTTACTAGAGCAGATAAGCGAAAGCATGTGTACTTTTCCACGAATTCTTTGAACAAGTCGAAAAATTGGGTAATTTACATTCGGAATGAATGTTTAGTGGGCAGTCGTAATTAGAAGTATGAAAAAAACTGCATGTGATTATGTATGATGTTTGCATAATGTGGCTCTGGCTTCGTTTGATTGTGAAAAGACTTTTTTGCCGAGTCGTCATTGTGATCAATCTACGATGTACATATTTTCTGTATGAACGGCAACTGCAGCTACATATATTTCATAGATTGCTGTACAAATAAGTTTCAATACTGAAAGTAGGTTCAATGTTGTAAGGAATTTGGAGTTGCACATTTTGTAGAATATTATTTGTATTAACTGGGCTTACATTATAAATAAAAGGCTATGTGTAGTTCATATGTAAAATGTATTAAAACATCGCTACTTATATACAATACTATCGATTCGATTATCCTTTGTCAGCTGCAGGCAGTTAATAGTAGACATGAAGTAGCAAAATTATCGTCAACATGAAGCAATTCAAACACAATCACATGCAAAGGAGACCTAAAACATTTTTGCGTCCAATTCAGAGTGAACCACCGGCAATACGTACTCGAACACATCATAAACCCAAATGTGTACTTGTGTGGCAGACAGACACACCGACAAAAAATTAAATTTCTCTGTAAGGCCTACAATTTTTATTTTTCCTGCTTTTCTATCAATAGATACCATTCAAAAGCTTGTTCACAATACAAACAAACAGGTCAATATGTAAGCACTTAAGAGATGTGCCAACGACTTTTGTATTCATTCATACATTTATAGCTAACCTATGATAATCATATTCTATCCAGTGTATCCTCAAGCGAGTAATATCAAAAAGCCAATGCATGACAAAGTGCACAAATTCAAACACAACGAGTACACACTGTTTTTCAACCACTACATTTTCATATCTATATCTCGTACTGACATTAAATTAAAAAACACCACGTGTGTACAAAAGATTTGACTTTACTTCCGTCACACAAAGTAAAGAGCAATTTATTTTTACTGTGAATTCTGAACGTCTCACCGCGCGCACACCACACCGCAGAATCTGGGATGAGAGAGACGTGGGGGGAACAAACACATAAAAGCAGGCATGCCAAGTTTTTTTTATTAAATTAAAGCAAGAAAATTTACTCGTACTTATTACATAGTGCGCTTGATTGAAATCGAATTGTTTATTGAACTCACAGAGAACCGAAAAACTTGTATATAACGTATAATGTGCATTGCATACACAGATACAAGTTTCAGCTAAACCCTTCGTGTATAGTCATAAGGTAGTTTAGCTTGTTTTCATTTTGCTCTCGTTCTCACTTTGCCACAGTGGCTGCTGCACACACTGATGCTGTGTATTACTTATTACTACGTGCCACAATTTGTTATGTTGGGTAGGCACTGTACATATTTAATGTAGAAAATTGGTGTGCCCGCATCAGTAAATCTTCAGGGGTGTTATTCAACCAATAAGTACATTATTACATAATGTATATATTGAGTATAGAGAGCACATGGCTTTAAGGATCTTCTTTTCTGCTCTTTCACTAGTGCAAATCTTGCCCCTTATGTAAGGAAAACTGTATTAACCAGTAAATACACTTGAGATTATACAATATTAAAATATGGTACAGGGCTGGGCCTTGCTCGGCTTTAAATCTCATTTTACATTCTCACTGTTAAACTGAAAGATTTCCTTTTGCTCTTTATTGTTATCACCTATCTCTCCGGTTGGCAACAGAAAAAGCATTGTGCCAGTATCAGAGATGCTGTAGCTCAAAAAATGGGTTCCTACATCTGTACAGCATGTCGTCTTCTTCTGTACACATAAATACAAATCGTACTCTTAGACAAACAAGAAAAACGAAACTATTCGTACAGTAAAACAACATGCTTTAAGTAATGGGTATATAAGGGGCAACACATAAGGAATACCAAAGCTGCACACACTTTAATATATGTGAAGAAGTACCTAGGCAGCCAACTGCTTCGAAATGAATATCTACAGTAGAGCTTTCAATGTGTAGTAATAATGAAGCGAAATGAAAATGTAGATCTGCGGGAAGATGAACTGAGCTCGCCGACAGTATTTGCTCGAAGCTCTGCTTCGACTACATCTTATCGTGGAAACATCTCTGCAGAAAAACTGCTGATTTTCTTTGATTTGTTGCTTAGAGGAGCTCCAGGTGTAAAATTGCAATAAAATTTCGATGTGAACTGAAGTCAAAGCGAATTTACCTACGAACTATTTAGCTCTGTGTGTTATACATGTTAAAACACCATGAGCTCATAGACAGTTCTACTTGTTCACTGTTTTACCGAACAGCCATGGTGTTGCCTGTAAACAATCAGAGAAACGTAGTACTAAAACTAAGCATCACAGGAAAGAAAAGAGAGGCGACGATAAAAACTGCTACTACTAACAACAACAACAGCAACTAAGCAGAAGAGCATAGGTTATATAGCATTAAAGTGTACTAGCAGTTTTTGCTGGTGCTTCTTCTTCTTCTTCTTCTGAAGATCATATAAAATATCTTGAGCATGAATCATTCATGGAGAAGTAGCATCCTGCCCTGAATTGGGATGATGGGAATTAAGGAAAAGCAAGTAGAACGACTCGTAATCAAAATCTCAATTAGCTCCTCTTCTCCACGCTACATCTTTTCGTCATGTCAGTCAGGTTCCTTTATCGTTCTCATCTTTAAGGTGTGCTGTCTAACTGTTGTGCCAATATCATAACGCGTTTCCACTATCCTCTTTATCCATCTCTCTCTCTCTTCAAGAGGTCAATATTTGCTCGGATCAAAATTCCACCATTTAGCAAATAATAATACCAGCATGCATACACTCAAACTTTTAATCACGATTCTTCTAATAATAAAAGAATCCACATCGAACCTATTTATACATAGTAATTTAGTAAATATGCAAATACTACGTAATATGTACAATGTAACAGCCTCCATTTCACCGTACATTGGTATTCAATATTTAACAAGTATTTCATTTAGAGATTTTTCAATTGAAATTTGATCATATAATCGTTTACTATTTATTATTATAGTCATATGAGAGTTTCATGTATATCCAATTACTCACAAAGAGAAAAAAAGCGCATTATATGCTTGTTAGTAGAAAAGGCAATAAATGTAGAATAGCATTTTGAAATTCTTCCTGAATTGAATGAGGAGTGAGTTATTCGGAGTCAAGTCATTATTGTAGTTACGGTTCACACTCACATAGTTGTAGCTCCGTATGAATTGCATACCAAGAAGTGAAACACAATACACACAGAGCCCCATAGTGACTTTGGAGCACGTTTGCAAAAACTTTTCACTTGTATACATAGGTAGCTATGTCGGTAATTTACATGGGTAACTATTGTGCAAAATATTACACCGTGTCCATCTACATTGTATAATAAAAAATAATAAAGCTTATGCTTTCACATAAAGAAGGTACACATAATGTTCTAGGTAGTTGGTGGTGCGTCCAAGTAATGTATCTGCATGCGTGCATTGTGAATCTATCTCTAAAGTCCACATGTGTCCGTCTCTGAGCCCATGCACGTTAAAAGGTATGCAGCACAATGGGCATGTGGACGGCGGTATGTGCTTACTTATGCAACTACTGCTCGATGTGCTTCCAATAGGTTCCTCTGATTAAAAGCGATATAAAGCAGCAGCCCCATCATCCTATCTCTGCACACTAAACCCATACTGGTTTGCAAATTGCGATTTTCACTGCTTGGATTTTCTTTGGTCTGGTTACCGGTCTATGACATAACATGTAAGAATAAAATAGAGTGGCAATGGCTTAAGCGAGTGCTTCAACATTCATATCCACGGATTAGCAACAGACCAGAGCCTGAGCCGGCACATTCACTGTAATAATATAGGTTTTAGTAACTATGCAGATAATACCGGAAAAAACAACAAAGTCCAATCTAGATACATGTATCATCTATATATCGATTATTCAGCAGTATAAATAATGGAATGGAATTCGTAGAGATCACATCTGATCTGTAGGCCGAGCCTACACCGTACACACACACACACACACACGGAGTCTAATAGAAACTTGAATGTTGCTTGATTACATTTGGCAAAAAGTTCAAGTTCACTTTCAAAGCATCTCTCTGCTGGTGCTGAGCACACAGTCTCATTGTCAGTCTTCGCAATGATGTGGTGGCTGCACTGAACTCTTGTCTCTATTTAACTCTGCATCTACCTCTCTATCCCCGTGTGTGCAAATCTCTCTCTCCCTCTCTCTCTCTCTGTGCATGGTTACTAGTTACGTATTACACTTAAGTAAGTAAGTAAGCGAGAGGCCTATCACCTACTGTAACAACAAGAAGCATCTTTATACGAAGCAATCTGCTTCTACTAATACTTTCTAAACGAGCAGTAGCCCGAGAGCACGGATGCTGGACTCGCTGTAATGACTAGTAGATAGATAGCAGCAAAGTGATGGAGGAATTCAAAGAATATTTCTCCTTACTCACATCACACATTCATGTAGTACGGTTGTTTTCTGATGCCATGTTGTAAGTGCTGTACTACAGCAGGGACATGACAGCACATATTTCTAGATACCATAAAATTCCACTCACACTCATTTCACGTCATCCACCTATCACGTATTAACGAGCATATCTTCACATATACATACACAGGTATGATAAGCAGTCTCAGTCAATACAGTGTGGATTTGCAAATACTCTACTCTATTCTGACAACAATGAGGCGGCAGTCATCGCGAAAAAGAAGAAGATCACAAACAGAAAGCAGATTAGACATTGGTTTTACGATGAAGTATACATACTGATATTTATACATGTAGGCTGATGAAACGAGAGCAGGATTTGAGTGGTTCATTTTCGTATTAGTGAGAGCAGAGAAGAGAGGAGCAGTGATGAATTGTGAGATTGCGTGAACAACCGCATCAAGTTAAAAGCCATTTAACTCCTTCTGCAAACCTGTCATTTGCTGTTTAAAATGAGATGAAGTTGAGTAATCTGCAAGATGCTGCTGCAGTCTCGATGTTTTCTATGTATGTATTTGCGGGCCATGATGCGAGTGCAAAATCTGTGTCTGCGTGTACTTTATTTGCTTGGCTGTAGTAATGAGTGGATGAATAGGTTGTTTCGTTCACACAGACACACAGACACAGGCTGGCTCATTTCGCTTGGAAGTTCTTCCTCTGTACCAGGAACTCTGCTGGTGTTTGTCGTCATTCCGAAAGGAAAATAAATCCATTTAGACATTTTATTAGCATATCTTGAGTAAGGACGGAGTGAGTGACGGGACGGATTGCGTTCACTGTGAACACTGCATAGGTACGTGCATACACGTATATACGTGTAAATATGTTGCACTTACTCAGAATTGTGCTCACCGTAGTAGATACACATTCTATAGTGGCGGATGTTAAATTTACCAATAGATATGCTACATACAATGAAGAATGTGCTCCCACCACAATTACTAAAGGACTGCTGAAATGGATTTTTAAGGCTGAACTACTGCTTTTTGTAGTTGTAGCTCTGATATTCCCCACAACATTGGAACTGACTCGCTGTTGTTGTTACATATGCTTGTTGTAGCGTTTTCCAGGTCGTGTCTGCCCTCCAAAGTGAAATACCACTATGTCTGCTTAAATGCTATTATTAAGAATGACTCTGTGTTTGTACATTTATTTTAATGGCTGATGCATGCATGTAGGTATATGTATATGGTGTATTTAGTAGTTTTTCTTTGGCAAATTAGCGTCAGTAGCTATTTACTTCGGCTATGCATGTTTTATGTGCCATTACTTATCTTTATATCACTATTATTTGTAAAAGTACTGCAAGTATGTACTTCTTATCATTATATGATTATGTTTCATACATTGGAAAAATGAAACACCTACTCAAACATGGTTCACAGAGACACACAAAAGAATTCTATTTGTATAACGAGTACATAAAATATAAATAGTGCATCAAGATACTCTGTCGCCCTTTTACTCGCTATACTGTAGCTAGTATACAAACACACTTTAGTATGTATTTGTATTTCTACTTTTGGCTCACCGCTCAAGCTAATAATAGTTGCTTGTGAGCAATTGTGAAAAAATGAGGCGTTTCTTCTGCTGATTAGTATTCCTGGACGAATACATTGTGTCAATATTCTCAAGAGCTCTCCCAACAATAAGTTAGATGGTCGATTAGCCAGAGTTGAGTTGAGGTAGGCATGTTTTTCCCCTACTAATGTACTAAATCAGTACGCGTTGAGCAACTACCCGACTACTAAGTTAATAAGCTGGTTGAGCATTTTGAGTAATTTATTGGGTAGGTGAGTGTTTTGGGATTTCTGTGTAAAAATATTTATGCGATTGTTGAGACTGTGCATGTGAACATGTGTACACTCATATGTGTGCTTATATTTATTATATATGAAGAAGTATGTAGTGGGGAATTGGTGAGTTGAACTAGTCACACCTTGTCTTCAAGAAGAAATGGAGTGAATACAAAAAAGTTGCTGCTGCTGAACAGCATCTCTCTCTCTCTTAGATACTATATAGGACTGTACTACTAGTATGCCATTCAATTGTTACACAATGGGAAAATAAAAGACTTGAGAGAGTGGACTGGACTCCACTGAAAGGGACTAGACTCTAAGAATGACTAAGGAGCAAAGGCACACACGCATATTACATTATAGGTAGCATCACGGATTGCATAGAGTCGCTTCAGTCTCAAGACTCAAGAGATGCTTTTAATACTAGGGTTATGTACTGCTTGGCAGTGAATAGTGGCTTCTTCTAAATACGATCTACGTACGCAAGAAGAAAAGCAACTCTGTGGTCCTGTCCTAAAAAATGGCATTAAGCAAAGAGCCAGCAAGTTACGTCTATTCCTGCGTGCGTGGAAACCCCGCAGACCTGAATTGCAAAGTTTTGCTTTAAACTTCCCGACAGGTGAGAGACGAAACAAAAGTCAAAGTCTGAGGCAATAGACAGAGTCCGAGTCAACTTTTCGCAAAGTTACATTCATGCGGCCTTTCTTCTCTCTCTCCCTCGCTTATATACTGATTGACATCAGTAATATACACTTACACTTATGTAAACGCAGTGTGAGTGTACTGTACACACCTTTGATGGCTAACTCGAGTGAATGGACATTGTGTCTTGTGTTATCATCTCTCTCTCTCTCACTCTCTGTATATATCTGTCTCGCCTCCACTCGCCTATCTCCATATACATACACAAAAAGGGAACGCAGCAGCAGCAGCGTCTGAATGTAACGCAAGATACGAATAAATAACAATAAATAGCTCTGTAGAGTAGAATACTCTCATTCTCCATTCTTTCAGAGTAAACAGAGTCAGTCATGGCACCTCGCCCCCTTTTCAGCACAGCACAAAAATTCAATTCAATTAATTTCACCTGAAATGGCTCTTGTAGCTGCATTTTTTAGTGAATGAGTGAATGAACATATAGAGTTAGGAAATGTGTGGAATGCCGCACAGTTCTTTTTTATAATTTTAGTACACTTGGATTTTGCGAGTGGGGAGAGAGACAGAAAGAGAAGACAAGGCAGTCGGCGGCGGGACCCTTGCCTTCGTCTCGGCAGGGAAGTCAAGAGACTTGAGACAAAGTGCACAGCAAAACACAAATAAACAACACAAATAAACGCATGAGCATGACATTGCAGATGCGGGAGCAGAAGCCGCACTCAAAGTCAACACAAAATCTCTGCAGAATTCTCCTCTCGACTTCTTTCATGCGCGATCTATTACCCGAGTCAATGCTGCTTTGCTCTCTCACAGACAAACACACGGCTCTCCTTCAATTCATTCAATTACAATTAGTGACTGTAACAATTGAGGGCGCGTTGGTGGCGGTGGTGGTGGAAGCGACACAAAGATAATACGAGTCTATCCGCATCTACCTACCTACTCTGCAGACGTGTACACTGTACACTGTACACACTACACACACACATTTCAATTGAGAATGAGCAAAGCAACTTAAAGTTCAGTTAGGAATTCCGCTTTTATTACACGCAGATACAGTACACTTGCTTTGGATCTTGACAGAATACAAACAAAGCCGAAGGCAACCAAGAATCATCTGAATGGAGGCTTTTCTGCTCACTGCATTAAATTCTAAATGGTTGCTGCGTCAAAATACAGACGCATATATTTTTATATAGCGATTCATTTCAAGTGAATTCTTTATCCGTCGTCTCGCACAGAATGCGAGTCATTTCATTTGTTTATTCTGCTGGGTTGAGGTAGGGAGGCGCGGAGGAGACAGACAAGACACCTCTCTCTCTCTCTCTCTCTCTATGGATCTTTTGGCGGTGACAACAACAAAACAACGAGAGAGCTTCAGAGCCAGAAAGAGAGAGAACCCACTCTTTGAGCCAGCCTCAGTTTAATAAAGACTCACCTTGCACTCATTGTGGCCACTCTATTAACTTAACACCAGCCAACACTCATTGCGGCGCCGAGCATCTTGCTTCCTTCCCCCAAATTCTCATTTTTCCTTTGATGAACTCACAATGACTGCTGTTAGTTCAGTAACTCACTTCCCATGCCACATTGTCAACATCCTGAAAGATGTAGCAGTGGGAATTGGTAGAGAATGCTCCAAGGATATATTTCACATTTTATTTATGCGCTAAAATGAATTTTTGGGGAATAATTTAATTCTCCCGCAATGAGCACAAAAATATGGGTGAACACGATCTGAGTGATGAGAAAATAGTTTGAAACTGTAGACAAATACACAGAGACTGTATGTTACCTATATTTGTGTACTGTTGTTGGCATTTTGCCAATGATTGGTACGATGTATGAAAATGAGTGATGATGCTTATGCATATAAATATTTAACCGTTGGCTGTTGGCGGTCCGTTTTCACACTTCAAAGCGGTTCACATAAATATCTGTGAGTGCTTCTGATTAGAATATAAACAATGAGATTTAGCAGTGAAATAACGAATGTGTTCATTTTTCCTTTCTCCACAATTGCAATCTGTCTACCTGACTCGTTCCCGTGGCTTCCCTCCTGAAAAGCTAACTAATGATGGTGCAAAGTGAAGCCAGTGTTAAAAATGTGTGTGTCTAGAAGAAAGCAAGTCTTGAATTTTCAAACAATTGCTTAAATGAATAGTAAGTAGAATTTAATTTTCGCATAAAAATGTACAACGCATATTTTTATATTGGCTGTTGATTATTGATTGAAATTCAGGAAAGACGACAGATTTTTATACACAGGATCACTTTAATGCACACTTGTTATGTGCACAAGGTACTCCTAGAAGGAAAGTTTTAGATAATAAAAGTCGTTTTTCGGTGTCCGTATTTTTTCATCGAGAGCAAAAGAATCTATAGCCGAAATGAGATGAAAATGAGAATTAGAGTAAAAGCAGAGATACTCGACTACAATGCAAGTTACAATGAGACGAGTACAATACAGATGAGTAGATTTGAGTGAGTGAGATGACTGTAAGTGGATTGGCTGGCGGAATAGAATTCCTCTTCTTTTTCTTCTCGCTTCTTGTTCATATCTCGGCATTCAACATTCAACATTAGTGGTTTCATTCATTTGTCTGCGCTGCTCAGATTGGGAAAAAACAGGTTTTTTGTGATACGGAAGGAACGGCCACCACATCACATACAAACATTACATTACATTTACATCGCATCATCACACACCATACACACACATACAAATACTAGGTAAAGATAAAGTTACCTTCCAACTAGTATCTCCCTATAATAAGTACAAGTAGTGGACCACTGCAATGCTCTTACTTAGTGGTAGTCGGTGAATCCTATAGAATTGACTTGACTTTGACTTGACTGCTCTAGTCTATACTTTGCTCACCTAAATGCATCATGTATGCACATACATAAATACGCATATCTAATATAAACAGGTAGATATACACAGATACAGGCTACTCTTAATATAAATACCGTAAAAGATAACATTATCCACTATTACTACCTGGTTACTTGCTATCCACAGGTTCCATGTACAAACTTTCCCCTACATTACTTTTTCACCCTACTAGTCAAATTAGATAGGTATTTCGTTAACAGCATTCATTCAACTCGAATACGAATACGAATTCTGATAGAAAAATCCTAAAAATGACAAATAATGCGATAAATGTAGATATGAATCCGAAGTAAAAAAAATAGGGAGGGGTTTCCGTATTTCCTTCTGCTGGAAATCAGAAATAGCCGTGAAAACCCAGAAAATCCCTTTAAATAATATACCACTTTACACCCTAATTATTAACGCGTATGAAAGACTATTGAATTAATGCACCTACATTTTGTATTGTAGAATGCTTACTTTAACTAAAAAAATAAAGCCAAACAGAGTGACATAGTATTATTCATAAGTTTATTCCATATTATAGAATCCAAGAACATCAATAAACAATGTCAGTAAACTTAGTGGTGAGGAGACAAAAAAGGGAGCAAAACTATAAAAAGTACTGTGCAAGAAAGTATTCAGAGGTTCTCGCTCCTTATTCCAATGTTTCCTAATGTTCGTAGGCACTGGCGAAATTTTTAGGAGAGGGTACCTCCGGGTTGCATCTCCCCCCTCCGAAATTAGGAATTAATAAAAAGAATACAAGAAAATGTAAAATTCGGAGATGTCAACTTCACATTGGCAAAACAAAGGATCCACCCTAGATGCTATTCTGATTACGCCCCTGTTAATATGTGCGCGGGTACACATGCATATACATAAACACTGTGTCGCTTTATCTGAGCATGCTATACTACACAGATAATGTATAGGGGTAGCTGGATATAGAGACAATTCAGTCCACACATTATAAAATTATAGCTGACTGTGAGTGAGTGAGTGAGCTGAACAGGTAGGTAAACTAACTCAAACTACGAACAAACGAATGAATTGAGAAAAAGCTGTGGAATTTCCCCGGAGCTATCACTCGGCGGGCATCATCGGTAACAGAGAAGCACGCAACAGGTTGCTCCTTGCTCTTTCTTTCCTCCTCATCATCATCTACCACCACACTCTCTTTATCTTTCATATCTCGTCTTCTACCTCCGTATATCCACTGGTAGCTACTCACTAGCTAATACATTTCTATATAACTATATAGACAACACCACTGCAGACATTTCATCACAACTCTAAAGCCAATCTCATCAATGTAAAATTCCCCATTCACACTGTTTCCCAAGAAAAACTGCTCCGATCTCTGTCATTCTCTGTTCCCTGACTTGACAATTGCCGCTTACGAATCCACCCCCACTTCGTCACCAGCGAAATTAATGAAGAGAGCAAGGTGGCTGGAGGAAGATGTGATTTTGTGGGGAGTGAATGACGACGACGAGAGGCCAGTGCACAGAAATAATCTACTAATGAGCATTAGAGTGAGTATCCAATGTAATGGATAGAGCTACTTGCGTTAACTGCTTCAGCGTTTACCTTCTCTGGCTTTGTGCCCCTGCTGTACTCCTCTTGTCAATACATACAATGTAATATGCCAAGCCTTTATGCCAAGGTTCGAAGTGATGTGAGCACATTAAATAATCTGTACAAATCTTACTTACGTATTGGATGATGGTAACTAACATCATTTTGTCTTTTTCACATGTAAAAAATTTGAGCAGGCGGGAGCAGAAGGTTCGAGGAGGCCACTAAAAGCGGGAGCCACAGGAATTCACTTTCTTCCCTTCAATTCTTGCCATAACATTGAGCTCTGGCTCTTGTTTGCATTTCTCCAAGATACTACTCTCTGTCTATAACTACCGCTTAGCCATAATTTTTATGAGCACACCAAGTATACAACACGTTATTAGATGTATATATAAATACAATACAATTCATCCACAAAAACTACTCGACTACTACATATCGAATTCCATCATGACCACCTTTGAAAGAGGGTAGCCACTCATTTCCAGTACAGATACGGGCATACCTATTAGTCACTACTTACTTGCACTACACACCAACTAATATGCCTTGCTCATATGCTAATAGTAATCGTACATAGTATAGCCAGCCAGTGCAATTTATTGCTCTCATCGTGCAGCCTCGTTTCTTCGTCTTGTCTCCGTGTATTGACATTGACAGGGACATGTTATGTGGTATGTAAGGTGTTCATGTTTCCAAACAGATACACAGACACCTGCAGTCCCATATAATCACAATGCTCACCATGAATGCAGTCTGGACTGCAATTAATTAAGAAACAATAGAACCTTATCTCGTCTAACTGCCACCAATTCAAATGTTAATAAGCAGTAAAATTCAACATCTCCAATTTTTGGGAGCGCCCCTATAACATTAGACAATACTTCCGCTTTTAATTGTACTCTAATGCATAGTACTTAAGGGCAAAACGAAAGTCATCCTTCCCTTTTTCACGTACACACTTGCTCAAATGATATTATCACATGCTTAGTAGGTGTTACCTGAATCACAATAATAAGATACGAGTCTGCCGTGTCAGGTCCACGAAGCACCAGATGAATGCTATCACACGATCATATCAGTTCATCAAGATAAGCAGCTGAGTCGCATAGCACAAAGCACAGCCCCCTTTAATAATCTGAGGTCAGCCTAATTGATACGTCACAATGATAAACTCATTAAAAAGTGAACCAATTAATATGTGCTTCATTTCAAGTGGCTTTGGAAAGTACTTTGATTGTGAATTCGGCTGCAGGCACAATGGATTATTATGTAGAAATGCTTGATGATCAATGCAACAGTCTTATTAGAGAGATGCACAGTTGCACTTTTTTTAATTCGTATCATGCAGCCCCCGACCAGACAGACACCACTAAACTTATCGGGTTCAATAATAAATCCATTCTTATTACGCGCGCGTTACGCACACTCTTTGTCTGTTTGTTCATGGAAATGGGATGAGAGTGGGTGAGTCATGCACCTGCACTAACAGAGACACAGCAGACGGGCATCTATAAACCTCTTACAGTTTTCTGAATGCAGATTTGCATCTTGTTGTGCTTTTGTTATTGTTATATCGTTGGAAAATGAAAATGAACATTTATTGTAAACAATTGATTGAAAGAGTAATTTACGCGAGAGCGGGTATTTATTACACTGTAGCAAGTCACATTATAAATGACACACACTTTTCAATATTTTTAAACATGAAGAATTTCATCTGATTAATTATATACTTGCATTAAGTTATAGCGTAAAATAGTTTTCTAATGTATGTATTTATTTCTGTATGGACTTTCATTCAGCATCATTCTGCCAGTTGATAATCTACTTTTATTCCGTGTCATGTTATCAATATGTTGACACGGCACACCGCCTCAGCAATGCGGATGATTCCAAATGAATCAAGTCACTCGAACGAAGCACAAATACATTACATACAAATACAAATGCAATTAAAGTGGTTGTCACATTCGTCATCGATCTTGCATTAATTACAGTGCTATGTGTTATTCGTTAAGCGAGCAACGAGGCACGTGTCCTCTTACCAGCTCTACAGGTTCGTCTACATGCTTTGCTTTCCTTCTGGTCTACTTACACACAAAACAAATAAAATCTTTGCGCAGTTGCTCTACAATGCAATCGTATCTAGAGTCAAATATTTTCCACCATCCCCGTCTCTGTGAAAGATTCAGACGCAACGCACTACTTATTGTCAACTATGAATACACGTTTTGTAGGATTATTAATGATAATTTCTGATTCTTCCTGCTTTAGGTACATTACACAGTGGCGAATTTAAAATGAGACATTGGGGGAAGGGGGCAGACCTATTTCTACCTGATTAAGTTAATCTCTTCCATTTTCCATTCCCTTGTCAGTTCTTTTCTAATTTTGGCCAACTTTGGTGGGAGGTATAGCCCTGTCCCCTGGATCCGCTCCTGTTAGTATAAACACATGCATTACATAGATGAACATATGCATTTAATGGGTTGATATCACAACTTGTGTATTTATGTTGTGGAAAATTGGAATAAGTAGACGACCTTAGTGAACTGCAGTGACACAAATGAATACTTACTTTATGTACTAGAATAATCGTGCAGTCTATAAATTGTAATCAGAGGAGTTTATTTCATCTTATTGCTTATCACACGGTAGTTATTAGACAGAGACACAAGAACATCCAGACAAGAGGTTGCGTCCCTTGAATTGACAAGTGATCGAGAAGAGAAACTGCCGAGTAAAATGTCTCAGTCTGATTACATACATTGTGAATAGCCAACAAATATTGTCTCCCTTTATTTTTATACTATTCATTATTATTGTACATACATTTTGAATAGTTTACATAAGCTTTTAAGTTGTTGCCCATTCAAGCTCATGTAATCAATCGGATGATGCAGCATGTGCATTAGTGCACATTCTTTCCTCAGATATGATGAGCTTAAAGCGCAGTAAGACTGAATGATGTCTACAAATAAATCACATCCACATCCAGCTGCATAATTCTTAATACTAAATACTGTGTATCTGTAAGTACAGTACAGCTCATTGATATTCGTTGACCCAACGTGCTCTGCACAGAAACTAAATGAATTTTCCTTTGACACGTACATTAAAGTTGTGACTTTTGGTCGAACTGTGGCTGAGATGGTGACCTGCAATGCCTACGTATCTCCTTTTTGTTTTCCTCAATGCACTTACCACTTCATTTCATCATTACAGTGCAAAAAGTCCGTCTGTGTCTGATCACTCTTCTCTGCTAACCACAGAACATCATTAATAATTTCAGTCGACACACACACAAAGTACAAAGATTGCCCAAATTTGTAAAATCTATTTTATTTAAATATTTGGTCAGATTGGTGACCTTTCTACTCATTAGTTTTGCTTTAACGAGAAAAATATTCATGAATAGGGAATATTTACTTGCAGTCAGAGAGAAAGAGTGAGAGAGTTCGATCTATCACATAAGAGGTACTACTCAGATAGAAAATACATATTTTCATATATTTTGATGTTTATGTAGTCATGATTAGATAATAAATTGTCTGCAAGGAAATGACGTATTTTTGTGCACATAAAGGGAACACTAGCAAATATGTAACTGATAGAACCATGCATACAAATACCTACAAAGAGCGACATCCTTTATTCTTGCAAATGTAAACGATGGGAATACTAAAGCCTTGTAGAAGTAGATATATATATGCATACAGTTTTCGTTGTTGTACGTACATGTAGGACACACGTACTCTCGCTTTCATTTGAATCTAAACACATAAAGACGATATCTTTTGTGAATTCAACACGAAACACGTAAAATGCATATTTTCCCATGTAAACAAAGCATGTTGTTGTGTTATGCCCTAACAGTGTCTGTGCTCCAATTCCACACTATTCCGAGAATGTAGACTTTTTACATGGTGTTTCGTAACCGAAAATATTTTCCAAGTCCAGCCACAATGATTGAGGTATAACGTGAAAAGAATGGTTATTATCTAACAACAGAAAGTGAAAAGGCAGCCTTTTCAGCATCGGAATGCTTTACAAGAATGATTAAACAAACCATTCATTACATGATGAGAGTGTTTCCATTGATTCTACGTATCTGTACTACCTAAAGTTTTTTAATGAGGATAATTATGAGGTGAGTAAAGGAGATTTTCTCCAAAAATCCATTTTCCTATTAGGGATAACAATTGTTATTGAGAAGATGCGAAGACAAGAGTTCCAGAGACAGAGACAGAGAGAGGGCTGAGAAGAAAGAAGCCCGACGTTCTCCTATGGGCTCGCTCTAGGGCTACACAATCATCCTGCAGACAATATCACACAATGTCTACAAATGCAATACATAGAAGCAACTCCTATACCATCAATATAAATACACGACCACAGTACACGTGTGATTAGATTGATATTTTCAGTCGGCCCCGTAACATAGTATTTAACTCTACATCACAGACAAACACACACACAAACATATCCATCATGCGAGATGTACTGTAGAGGTGCTTCTTTTCCATTATGTGTACCAGTAGTGCAATGGAAAGTCAGGTGAGATTGCATGGATACGAGAGAGTGAAGTAAGTCGTATGTTCAGCTGAAGAATCGAGAAGTTGGTCCGTGGGAACTTGAGACGAAGGACAGGAGACGAGACGAGAAAGACAAGTATGGGACGAAAAGAAAAATGTCAAAATTGCATATTTCCTGTAGCATCACACAGTGAACTACATTCTCATAACAGGAAAAAAAACACTCTTGTTCTGTTGAATTGTCCGCTTAAATGATAAAATCGTACTACAAATAATAATTGCTAATGGACAGGAACGAAATGCACCCTTCAATATCATTCATGCTATTAGTGTAATATCGTGTATAAGTAGTTCTTTCAACTTTATAATAAATACGTGCATACATCATGTACTACATGTTCATGTCCCATATTCTACTCTGTGTATGCAGTGTTACTATTAAATATAGAGGAAAACATTGTAACTGAATGCTACTTTAACTGAATCTCACAGAGTACACATGTATTTATTGTACAGGTAGGTTAGTGTACAGCCTGTCTATGTGATACCTTTTCACAGAGAGCGCACGATTTGTATAAATACAAGTTTGAAATTTTTAATGCACATCTTGGCATGACAAGCTGATTCTCAGCTAATTAAAAACCTTACGTATAGCACACCGAGTTGTCTATAAGCATTTGTGATATGCACTCAAGTAGTACAAATATTATTTGGTAGGAAAATATTTAATTTTATGCCTCTATTAGTAAATCCCCAGAAACATTAGCATACTGGCTCTTGTTGTCTACAGATCCTTGATTGTGGTGATCTCTCTAATACGTATCATTGTGTGGAAAGTGGCAGTGGATTTGTACGCCTTGTGATGGTTAATTGTATCTTTCTGTGTACGTGTGTGTCATTGATACTTAATTATAATGATGTCTGGGCGAAGAAAATATTTAGCTACGCGAACAACGTATCGGTCTTACACATGCATACATGTCTACATGTGAAAATTGTCGCAAGTCATTCATAAGTTGGATAAAGTAAACTTGTCATTCTATAAATACACACTTTTTTAGTCTACTTACTTATGAACCAACAATCCGTCGAGATTGTTGCATTAATGTTTTACTTTGAATTGTCAATATTTATCCACAAACCACCACCATTTTATGTCGCCGAATTCTGGCGACTGTATACGTACAAGACGATGTAAAAGATTACAAGGTTTTTTTTTACAATTTCAATGATGCGTGCAAAAATCCATTATTTATTACCTATATAATCATTTTCAGAATGCGTAATAGCAAATAACAATGAAACGTGGGCACTTTTGCGTGAGTAATAAAGACAGTGTTGCATTTAACATACAATGTCTCGAAAGTTTTAAAATTCATATTTTGGCAAGGTTTAAAATTAAGTATCAAGTTTTACCTTATAAATACAGTGCACTAAAAACCTCCCCGTATAAATCAATTGGAATATTATCTACACGTACGCAAGTCCATATGAATATATTTTCCTTGTGTACACACACGCACACGCAAACTCTGTAAAGTATGCATGGTAATAATAATCTCGTCATAAACGAATGCAAATAGATGACATGTGATATGTACACAGTGTACCGTCGACAAGACATTAAAGTAAAATATGTGAATGCAGTCAATGACTAAAGGAAAGTAATTGAATAATGAATAGGCGAAGGTATGAATGATAATTCAATATTCCTTCGGGCTGAGTAAACAAAAGAACCATGTATATACATGTCCACACTAATAAAATCTCAGACGTGGCATTAGTGATATTCATAACACTCTCTTATTAGTGAAAATGTCAATCCTAAAGTCTCGTATTCCAAACAGCATTTTTCACTAAGCAATCTTCTTAATCGTTTAAATCGCATTTGGTTACGTTTTTGAATTGTATAAGCCTTTAATTCAAAATTAGATGGTCAGAATTTTGGTGTGGCTAAAATTGAAGAAGCCTGACGAACTGTGAAACTGCAAAAAATGTTTCAACTGCCAGCACTGTAAACAAATCCCATAAATTCCACACAGGTAGAAGATGTACCCTGAAAAATCAATAAAAGAAGAACAAATCATCATCCCCTTTTCTATTAACATATTTTTAGAGGCTGTAAAACGTGCAGGCAAAGAATTCCGCTGCTCTGATGCAAAATATACATACATCTATACATTTACACGTATTTAAGCATATATAGACAGTTTATTCAATATAACGAACCTAACACTTCATTCAACCACACACACTCTTCTACCACAGTGAAGGTTCGACTGGTCTAAAAATTCCACAAGCTTCTGCTGCAGCAGAAGGTACTAGAATTTATACAATGTAAATATGCTTACGAGGGCAGCTAATATCTAAAGTATAGGTAGCTGGTGCAGCGGGCAACACATTTCATGAATATATATTACTGACACAAGAGAGTAAAAAGACAAAGGTTTTACAACGTATGATAATAATAATGCTTAATACGACGAACACAGCCACTTTGACTAACAAGGTAAATACATAATTACACCTGACTGCAAGCAATGCTGTAACTGGTGCTCCGTGTCCTGCGTAGGCAGTGCACTTGACCGAACAACATAACTCAGACAAATAGTAAGAATGTTTTCTCTCACTCATTCATTTTCTGTGTACATTACTGTGTTGTGTAAGTCCATTTACCCATCCATTTAGCTACGGCTACCTATGCAATCCGTAGACACACACACATAATACGTTTGTGTACAGCCATGTAATTCCCCTGATAGACAAGAGTTGAGAGAACACACAGAGCTTAAAAGATTTGCCTACATTTCACATTCCAGCATTGATTTCCATTGTGTGGAGAAATATGTACTCCTACGACCACAAACTCCCTTCTCGAGAAATACATAGTATTGACACATTTTTCACCTATTCAGTCATTCATACAGTCAACAGTGGAAATACACAAGTCATAAGCATTTTCATAAGCTCAATTTTTCTGTAGTAGTCATATAGTGTTCAGTGAATCCGTCTCGTCTTTCCCTCCCGTTCGTATACACAGACACTACTGTGTGACTGAGTGCACGTATCGCAAAAGTACTTGGCTCTTTACTACAACCGTCCACACACAATGTATGCTCATACACTTACAATATAATTTATTTGAAGAGAGACGTTTTACGTGCCTGAATGCCTTTAATGTTCCACTCGCTAATTGAACTGAATGACAGACAAAAAGTCATGGGAAATTATATGCGTAAAAATGTACATGTGCTCAGATTATGTTCACCTTTATAGTTAAATATTTGTAGTCAGTCCAACAAGCGCACCAGCACCAAGTGAAAGATTTTATGAATTCACTAAGCATGTATTATTATATGTAACAGTTTCATATTACGACCTGTGCACCACATACTAATAACTCTCCACTTTATGACTCTGCACTCGTGTAATACGAGTATATAACGACATGGTGTATGCATTTTTCTATTCCAAGGTGTCACGGTCAGTCAAAAACCTCCTTCAATGAATAATGACATTGATTTGACTTACTATTATATTATTACACAGATATTCCATCAATAGCTCATGGCTTTTCCGTCGAAATATTCTAGATGGAAGTCTGTTGAGCACGGCATCCGACAATGAATGCATAGATGTATTAATGTAACTCGCGCGTCTTTTAGTAAGATAAACTCCTTCTGCCATAAAAAATAGCCTGTAGGGTCAGACCAGTATTTGCATACTTTTAACACAGTGCATAATCGAACCATTGTATGTATACTAGGTAGTAAAGAATATATTGCACATGGAGCGAGAGACAGACACGTGAAAGTTTGTACATTCAATTTAGCTGTATACTAATTGTGCATAATTAAGCCTATCTAGATGCTAATGCCAATCCATTAGAAATTATCACGAACAGTACGTAGATTTAGTGCAATAATGTCTACGAGCACAGTTTGCAGAGAGCTTACATTTATGAATGTATCACATACTAGATCCTTTATAATGAGATTTAATGTTCCAAGTTCCGTCATCGGACACTGGACGAAGAAATGTCATAATTTGTTAGAACAATTTCAGTTTTGCGTGTTTAGTTTCAGATCGAGTCCCGACAAGGGTAACTCCTCTTGTAACTCCTAACAAAAGTATAACGGGTAAACGTAATTTTGGTAAACGTAATTTACCTGTACTAAGTAATAAACGAAGTGTATCCACTAAAAAGTTAACGAAACAATCAGCTGAACAGAAAAGGATAATCGAGTCTTTGACAAAGTGGACAGAAAGAGAACAGCATGGGAAAGGGAGAATTGTGAACCGATTTAGATTGGTCCCGTGTCGGTCGGTGGCCCATACACGAAGACCTAACCGAAGAACAATATATTAAATATCTCATAGGTAGTACACGAAGCGATAAGAGAAAAATTCAATCGGAAGATAAATCTTTACCATTGTCTTCCTGTTTAAGACACAAAGGAGCATTTTATTTTATTGTTTTCCTTTTTATAAGTGTCAAATCCCTTTGTCCAGTCCCCAGTCCCACAGTCCCACAATCTGTACACTCGGTCGTAGGAATCTATGGGAATCGCATCCTACGCTCTGCTATCTACAGCTACAATATGTTGGCATGTGCATATACACATTCTGGTGCAATACTTATTTAGTGCTTACATGGAGACAGTCGCTACAAATGAAGAGTACATACATACTACTACGTGCATATGGTGCATACCCTTTGCTTACTGTCCTCTATCGTTGCTTGGTCATCCTCAAACCAAAGATCTTTACTGGATTACGACATAGTGATCATTGTACTATTGAAGTGTCTCAATGTGCTATGGACCTGTTACGTGATGTGACTTCTTTCCAATTGTGCTATACTGTCTGTGTACAGAGATAGAGAGCTCCGATAGCGATCTCGGACTTGTGTCTTATTGCTTACGTACATTCATTACGTACACACACCAAGTTCAGCTACACTCATTCCCAACTTTCATTCTCATCCACCCAAACCATTGTATGGCTGCAACATTAAGCCTATGTGTTGCTCAAGGGTGACATGTGTGCTATGCACTGACAGCTTCCTATAGTCATAACATTATAACCTTATGGTAATGCAGTACCATGCACAACTCACTCAGCATTACGTTGACCTATAACAAGTGCGAGTAGAACCATCAATATATGCAATATCTATAAAGGTATATGGACTTTCTCTGTTAGAGAGTGTCATTGTCATTGTCATCTTGAGAGAGCAGAGGAGTAGCAATGACTACGATAGTTGACTAAGCTGTGGGCAAAGGCACGTCCTTGTTTTGTCCCTCCAGTAAGAGTCTTTCGTCGTAATGTTGGCCGAGACAAGACAGGACAAGACAGAGAGCAAAGTAATGCACTTTACTTTAGTTTCCATTGGAAAATTGCTGATCCGCTGACACTGATTTCCGATTCGAATTCGAATTAGAGACAAGCAACAACTGAGTGCTTAACATTTACAATTCCCCACAGTACATGACATGTCAGCGACAAGATTTAGCCCGACCAAACCTAACCAAGCCAACAATAAAATACTCGTCTCACATAAGTAGTCATTACAAGTAACTAACTACCCACCACTACGTGCACATGCATACGGGCAGCCCTAACTAACTAAGGCGACATGGTCCTACCCCCACCGTGTACTCTGCTCCAGCCTTACTGACTAGGTAACTAAAAAAGTCTAAGCCTCAGTTGTCTTGTGTATTTAATTTGAAAAGCTTAATAGTGCACATTCTTAAGATGCCCAAGCAAAGGGAAGACAAAAGCCACCGAAATACTTTCTACCTAATCCACCTACATAGTTACTTATACAAATAGTTGTAAGTGTGCACAAAATACAGGCGAGAAAAGAGTCTCGTGTGGCAGTAGACAGAGACTGTCTAACCATTTCATCAATACCTGTATAATAAATGTGTGCACTATATTTATACGCGTTGACGAACACGACCACGCATTTCTACCTACATTATCATTATTTCAATGCATTTCTCTCATTGTCAGATACATTCCACTAAAAACGCTCAGAGAGCAGCAAAATACGTGAGAACAGGGACTATTAGCTTTGTAGAAGTTATTATTTTGACTGTGAACTGAACTATTTAGTGCATCTATACACTAAATATCTACAAATAGATGGCTACACAATATAAACATTGAGAGACGCATAGGCCGTCCTATCCTTTAATCTTTAGAGCACTTTTTCTACCCGTGTGGCACTAAATGTGCGTATTGTATGTATTTGTTTGATGAGTCCTCTCTATTAGTCTAATGCTAGTAGTATGTACAGTTGCTCCAGATTTAAGATTCTTTCTCGGGCCAAGCCAAGCAAGACCAGATCAGAAGAAACCAAGCTGGGCTATTAGTATAGAAATGAAGATTGAAGTTTAAGAGTCTGTGTTGATATATGTTGCCTTTTCTTTGACTGCTCCGTTTGCTTGTCTTGAAGTAATTCACTCAACTCTCCCAACTTGTCTTGCGGTCTGGTGACTGTTTTATTATTTGTATTCGATTTTTTATTTATTTTCCAGTTGGCATGGTTGAGCAATAAGCACTGGGTAGTTTTCCTCGAGAAAAGAAAGGATTGCATTTCTTTCCATTGCTGCGTCATTCTTAAGACACTGTTTTGTATAAAAGCTAAAGTTGCCTTGGTGTTACTGTCGAGCGTGTGTGAGTGTATGTGTGTGCAGATAGATTGTAGTAGGGTGTACGTAGGTAGCAGCAGAGAGATACTAATGTCATGGCCCTTTGACTCTTTTCGGACATTGTTCTTGTGGGAGATTGCAGTTTCAAGACACAGACACACACAAACACACGCATTATTCGGAATAGAGACCAGATATCACTAGAGAGATGACTTTTCCTCTCTCTCTCTCTTCTTTTTAAATGATTGTGTGGGGAAAGAACAAGAGAGTTGTACTCTGTTACTCTGTTCCTCTTGTGTTATTATGACTTTGCTTGCCGATGCAAGATGTGTGCCTTTGGTTTGCCTTCATCGTCCCTTTGCCCTCACATTGACGTGACTTTGGATTCATCGTGTGTGTTTTCAAGAGAGCCGCTCCTCCAGCTTTGATCTCTTAGCCAACAAAGTCAACTTGACTCTTTCATTTCAATGACTTTCGGGATGGCTACAATACGAACACAGATACATTATTTGGAGAGAGAGAGAGGAACTGCACAGAGGAACCAACTCATGTGTAATACATGGCAGCACTGATACACAAAGATATGTACACGAAAGCTGTCTTTAATAGACAAGAGCGTTGGTTGCGTCAAGTTGGATGTAGTGGGCTTTGCCCGTGGCCCTAGCCTACTTTCTGCTGCCTGTAATAATAATAATAATATAATGTAGAGACTCCTCTTGTCTAACTTGACTGATTGTGAGACAGAGACAATTACCTGTACACTTTGTATGTGCACCACTCACTACCAGTGGTAGTGGGTACTTATGTAGATGCTTGCCTAACAATAAGCGCCTTGTGTGTGAACTTCTTCAGTTACGATACATTATGAGCCTACCCATTTTACTGGGCCCAGGTACTTTGCCTCCTAACATCATTTTCTGATTGTATAAGCAAAGTGAGTGAGTGATGTAATGAAATGTAACTTCAGTATTCACTCGTAGTACACAACGCACAGGCAACAGTCAAGATTTTCTTGTCTCCGCTCTCCATTCAATGCAATTGTACAGTCTATTATTCAATTCAACGCTGTCATGTTAGTCTATAGGCCAGACTCACCCGCCTATTCCTTTACATGCATACAGTAGGAGAACTGCGGATTGACTTGGCATGACTTTCATAGTTACAATATTACATACTCTCTGTGTGCACAAGTGTATACTTGCTGGCTAGCAGTGGGATTTCACACTAGTAGTCCAGTTAAAGTGTACGGCGTAGGTAAATCATATTTTCTACTACTCTTTTGCGTTTCGGTCTATCCAGCAGTACTTAAGACTTGAGACGTAAAAGTCAAAAGGATACTTGTTCATCACAGAAATCAGAGTGCACAGCGCACTGCTACCAGTAGATCACAGAAAAGGGCTCCTCAACTTATAATAACACTTGTACTACAGTAGAATAAGGAAACACTATAAAGAACTTGACTTAAACAGTACACAGAGGACAGGTAGAGTTCCTGGCCATAGGAAAGTATATGATATAACAGTAGCTTATATGCTTGTATTGCTATTTAGTTCTCTGATTCTTTAAACACAATTTCTCATTGTTGAGTCCAGAGACTAGAGAACAGAAATTTGCCAACCAACCATGAAATTATTATGAAACTTAAGGAGAATTGCTCTCCCACAGATGAAATTCTGTCTATAGACTGCTTATATACCTGATTTTTTACTATAGTAAATATATACTTTGTTGTATTGTAACAGTTTGTAACTTTAGCTTAAAGAGAGTCAAATCGGAGGAGAGACTATACTAGAGGATAAAATAAACAAAACATAACAGTACATAACATGGACAGGTACTTCATAGTCCGTCGAACAAATGAACTTGGTTATGTAGTGCACTTTCGTTAACAATAACAACAAAAGGTGATTTGACTTGCGTTCCCTGGGACCTTTGACTGTGCTTTAACATTTAACCTGATGAAACCTTTCCACTCTAAATACTACGCGTTCTCTCCTCTTACGAGTGGGCACATAGGGAAACGTATGCGAGTGCAATGAAACGAGAACAAGACGAAGACAAGGAGGTCCAACCTCACACTCAAACACGGACACACATTTTTCACAATAAGACACATTGGAAAGTCAAAGAAGCCTTTGCTAAAATGCCTAATTGTTTTCTTTATCCTCTTAAGACTCGTTTCCCCCGATCCATACTCACTCACTCATTCACTCGCTCGCTTGCCAGTGCACAATGGAGCGCATAAACAGGTATAAAGTAGAGCTTTTGTCTGAATAAAATTTTTACTATGCACAACAATGCATTGACTTCTCGAATCACGTCATTCTGGTGAATACGTTTTGTCATGTTTTGGATAGGTGGTTAAAGGTGATTGCAAGGATTTCTGCTTATAATCCTGCTGTGGGCATCGAGTCGGACGAGAGGCACACGAGAGTTTTGTGAAACAGAATGACTGGATGAGTCAAGTTAATTCAGGTAAGACTAGATTTAGATTGAAATGAGATGGACTGGATTGAATTGGATTAGATTTAAGTCAATTGGTAGTTTGAAAATTCCTCGGATTGGAATTGGGATTTGGATGTGGAGGGAGTCTTATATAATTAAAGTGTTTTGTAGGAACTGTCGGCCAAAGTATCGTCTCTCTCTCTCTCTCGTGTAATATACAAAAGTAAGTAAGTGCGTATATAAAGAGGCCAGCCAAGACAATGTTAATGCTGCTGCAGACGTATTTATATGATTAAAGGGCTGAGAATTGACAGACAAGGGCAAGCAGTGAACAATTGCACCGAACTGCTACAAAGGTACTGGTGGCTGGGCTACTTCGTATTCCTTTTCCAGTTTTTTGCTTCATATACTGCCCGACTGACTGGAATGACTGACTAATAACTAATTCTAATGGGTCAACCCTATGCCGCATCATTTCTCTGTACTGCTGCTGGTTGATTTCTTCTTCTCTCTCTCTCTCTCTATCTCTCTCTGTGTGTGTAGTCAGCCTTCCACAGAACAACCAACTAATGAAGTAGGTACAAAGCTACAAAACGACTACTACCTGTACTTTGTTATTTAGATCGGCAAAGCCCTACCATACTACCGCAAAGCGTCTGCCGCAGTCTGGACTGAACTTCAGCGGAATTCCATGCAGTTCCATGCAATATTACATTGAACAACCTTGATTCCACTTTACTGCTAGCTTAATTTCGCAACAAGAGAACCAGTATTGCAATCTTACGTGTGTTTCTTCCTATGGTAGCCTATTTGTTCAACATATTTCTGCTCTGTGGGTAGCACCATAGCCTCCAATCGCGTAATTGCTGAATACGTATGTATAATTAATGTAGGAAAATATGTGATCTGTGCATGCATACTCGTTCTATTTAATAATTAGTTAATAATTTAAGAATGATAGAAAGATTTAAAAAAAGGTTTGATTGCAAGAGCAAAAAATCTCGATTTAGGCAGGTAGCTATTATAACAGGGTTCGCTAAAAAGTAAAAATGCAGAGTCAATTTCGGCTTTTTTTGCTTTATTGATGCTTTGTTGCTGTTTTTGGCGCTTTTTGGTGATTTTGCTGTTTTCGGAATCCCAGTATAAATAAATACGTACACTTTGAAAGATGTAATACTGAATAATTAAAACAATTAAATACTTTAGAGTTGAATTCATAATAAAAGTCATATTCTCGTTGGTTGTTGTAAATTAAAATGATGGCTTTAATTCGTTTATCCATTAATAATCACATGCAGATTGTAAATGTATTTTGTAATTATGCATTCAATTAATTTTGTTAAGGGATAAATTCATGACAAATTCTAGTTTTAAGCTGAAATTATCAAAAGAGTAAAAGAGCAAAAAGCCGTCAATTTCTTCAGCAAAAAAGCAATATTTTACAAAGTCTTCTTTTTGCTTGGGTGCACCCTGTAATTATAAATACTTAGCGCTTGTTTTTCGAATCAGCTCTTTGATCATCACTTCATACTCAATTAAGATTAATAAAATACATTGAAATAAGATTTTTTATGCAGAAACAGATTTTTGCACACGGATTATCAATGAGATAGCCTTACCAGTCGACGCTATAGAGGTTTGAAAAAAGTCGAAGCAAGGTCATTTTAATATCACTGCATCGTCATCGTCGAATTCTTCGGACAATTAGTTTTATCTTTTGGTGATTCTTGGTGTACTATTTTGTGTAATGGCCAGTTTTATAGCATCATTATTAAAGTCAGGATGCAGTAACGTGCTGTACGATGAATACGATTGCCATAAAGCTGTGTATAACGCAAGCACCGCAAATAAATCTACCATCAACTTGCTAGTGTCGGCCTGCATTTCATTAAGCATTACGTGCTTTTGTGATGGGGGAATTGCGCTTTATGACTGCAAACTCATGCACATCCATACCTATAGCTAAGCATTTTTATTTGCTTGGCAAATTAAACAGTGCTTGGTGCTCAGGAGAAGGAAACAGAGTGAGAATGAGAAACGAAAGAATATAATGGAATGCTGCCGAGATAGGAAAAGGTTTAACAATGTGAAACATTCAAGATCAAATGATTTAGACGCATCCTCCAGTTATGCAGAGGAACTGTAAAAAATTCTATTCCTTAAAAGTATATCGTAGATATTCTAATAGACAGGCCACAGTATAAGCTTAAGGTGGAAATGATAATTGTACCACAACAGTATGACATTCTCACTGAATATAATAATAAGCACGGCATCGTATCATTAAATAGGATCCATTGAATGGGCCAGTTGAACGGAAAGGAAAAAGCCTTCATCTCATCACGCAGCTCACAATATGAAATCCGATTGACTGCACAAAGCAAAGAAATGAAGCGAAAGTAAATAAGGATAGATTGGCCAAGATGAGATGAGATGAGAATGGGAAGGCCAGACCTATAATAAGAGACTTATTAATGGTTTTGAGAAAATGTACATAAATCCAGCAATACAAATATTACTACCTACTACACATATGATGTGTCTACATGATTTGAATGCAAGTGATCCCAACAAGTTTAGAATGAAACACAAATAACACGATCGTGTACTTCGGATTCGGACTATGACAACACGAGTGTCCACGAAAAGTCAAGAGACTGACTGTTCCGACGATGCTCGCATATGAATTTGTGCCTTCTTGTGGAGAGAAGGTGAGAGAGGGACGGCTACACGAAAGTCAGCTGAAGCAAAAGGAAACAAGACAAGAACATCAGAATGGAAGTGATTGAAGATGAGAGCTTTTGTGGGATATCTTTTGAAGAAAAGAGGTGAAAAATGGCTCTAAGTCTCTCGTAAGCTATAAAGTGCTGAGTAAAGCAGTCCTGCCACCATCCACCAGTCACTCTCTGTCTTTCTATATCTATAGTGCATAATCTCCACATTTCTCACTCGACTCTGTTACATGTATGTACATTATAAGCGTTTAGGCACAGAGTGAACATCCTTAGGAGGAAATAAGCGGGCAGTAAACTGACCTGAAAATCAGTGTTAAGGCAGGCGAGGGATTGGAAGAAGAAGAAGAATTGGAGGTACCTGCAAGCAATTCTGATGTTGTGTACTATGCAATTGCATGGTTCCTTCCTCCTACCTGTTTCCACTGCATGTTCTATTCAGCAGCAGCAGCAGCAGCAGCAACTCAGTCAGTGCAACGTGTCCTACAGTATTTCGAAGAATCTGCTGACTGTAATAATGTAATAATCATATAATGTAGGTAACTTACCTTGCCGCCGGCAGCCGAACGAACCTTCTAGGGTAGTAGAGTGGTGTGGAGCGGTGAGAGAGTTGGGCATTTGCTTACAGCAACCCCAGCAGACGAGACAGACAGTTAGATGGATAGTCGTCGTCTCTTGTTCTCTTCACCAGTCAAAGCCAAGTCAATCCAACTGCAGCAACAAGTCAAGTGTTACAGATCAACTATATTGTGCTCCTATAGACTTCTTATTAAATGCATATAAGCAGATTCCTGTGTGCAACAAGAAACAGCTTAGCCGCTCTGCCATCTATTTAGTGTACGATTTTCAGTGCGCACTTACTTACATACTCAGAGATATATAGATATGTGTGTATTGAAGGAGGTAATGAATTTCTGCCCGCTTGCTCTCTCATTCTCTCTCTCTCTCTAGTTAGTTGGTGGAGCCGTGCTAGTAGTAGGATATATAATTTCTGTTTCGGTGAGGTTGAAGAGCTGCCTTGTCTTGTTTAATATGGCTCTAAATACCCACTAATAAATAGATAGGCAGTGAATGTTTCTCATTTTAGTCTCAATGGCCTTGCCTACCTCCTACCTCACATGACGATAACAGGTAACCTAACACTGACTATAATAATATCTGTTCTTAGGAAGGTATGCAATCCAGAGCTCACTCAGAAACAACAGCCCCATCATGTCAATGTATACACAATTGTGGCTAAAGTGTACAAGATCAACAGCACCGAAGAAAAGCACACGAGAGAGAGAGAGGAAGGAATTGACCGAATTCTATTTACAGAATGGCTGAAGAAGTAGAATGTTGCATTGTGATGTGTGGACCGTGAAGAATCCTACAATGATCACTATCATCATCATCATCAAGACTATTGAGATAAATGAGCACTGGTTCTCTTCTGATTAAAATAGATCATAGATAGAGAGAGAGAGAGGAGATCAGCGAGACTTACATTTTTCCCATCTACTAATAATGTCTGCGTCTACACAGCTAATCATTTTCATTCATCTTCGTTGCTGGAATCTGTTTTTGGGAGGGAATTGGTCAGGTGAGCTAAACAGCAGTGCATTACAGACACAAGGTGCAAATGTGCGCATAGCTTTTAACATTTGACATTATTTGTATCATTTGTCACATTAATGGCTGAGTGCTCACTTCTCCACTAAATTCACCTTGGCACACAAGTTATGGGGTATGCAGTTTTAAGCATCTCACACTGTGTAATCATAGTGTAATCTTTCTTAGGGGGAACTACGGCGGAAAATGATGAATATAATAAATTTGCATTAAATGCTCTGGGGTAGGCTGAGTACGTTCTAATGTGGCAAAACACGATGCTGGTGTAAACTTATGCAAAATTACAGCACACACGCATTCTGTAATGTCACAGGAACTAACGCAGTTGTCCAAATCTGACTTTGGTAACTGAAGGCTTACATTAATTTGATGTTTCTCAGCATTTATCCTTTTGGGATGTGTGGTACGTCTTTGTAAAAGACCATATGGCATCATATGGTCTCTTCTGATCCTTGGGCAGCGTTGAGCCCAGCCTGCATTTCTTTTCTTAGGATTCCTGAAAAAATATTGGTCTGGAAAGGGAAAATATGTAATTATTGCTCTAAAAGTAATGAGGGTATCACGACCGCTGTCTCAATAATAAGTCTTGACGTGCCAATCGAATTTTACCACCCATACCTCTCTGAAGTAGTCACTCATGGATAAACTGACCAAAGTTAATCATTTAATTAAAGACACAAACACAATGGCTGAATTCCACAAGAATCTACTAATTGTATTGGCACTCATAATCATATATAATACATGCAAAATAATCCGACTGTGTTATATCATACATTCATTACTTTACATTTCTCACCACATTAAAGTGCTATGTAACTTATGTAACCCCCCAACTTGTACACATTAGCACGTTTGCACATTATCACGAATGCATTCCATGTATGTACTGCTGAAAGTAACAAGTTTTGACTCTATTGTTACTGTGCACGACAGTATAATATTTTCATGTGAGTATCTCACTGCCAATGAGGTGCTCTCGTGGAATGGTAGTTTCCTTTTGTAGTCAGATGGCATCTCTACTACGTAGTTTACTAGTAAGCGTATAATTTTTCTAAAATGCACGAGCGGAGGATAATTTGTGTGTGCTTCATGAATACTATCTACTCTACTGTGTACAATTGTTTAATTAATGAATGAACGAAATGGATAAGGAATCAACAATACGGCAAACCCCTGGCAGTAGCCCATTTAGAATAAACAACAGATACAGGGGCATTTAAAGATATTTATTAAATGGATCTGCTACGAATGCCTCAGTTCTTTAACTAATTCAGCATACTTATAGTATAGTGCAGTGTAGTTTGTATCTAGTAATTTTCAGATGATATATAAAACGTTATTGTTCTACAGATCTGTATTGTACTTACGATCTACGCATTTCAGCAACGAGCAAGCTAAATAAACGTATAATCTCTCATAGCGATCAACTCAATAAAATCCTGCTCTGCTGTTGATAAGAGTAAGTTGGTGGGCGCGTGGTGGTGAAGCTGCGTACATATTGTATGTACGTATTGTGTAGGAGGATAGAGCGTACACTTGCGTATAATATTTATTTATATGTTCAGGGCTTCAGCGAAATATTTTCTTTCCTCTCTCAGAATATATGAATAATTGCAGAGGAGCAGCAGCAGCAGCAGAATTATTTACTTGTCAGAATTTTATTGTAAAAGGAGGACTCTTGTGCTTATGCTTCCATTTATATGAAATTGTATGAAATTGAAGCGGTTCCGTTTCGGTGCATGAGTGGAAGGAGTGAGAGTCTTGTCATGAAGATGACGACGAGCGAAACCATCCAAAGAAGTTTTTGCCTATTTAACTCGCTGCAGTCACGAATAAAAGAAATGATACGCGTTGACACAGAGAGTGCACTGCAGAGAGGCAAACCCAATATTCACCTTGATCTTTGATAAGAAACAGAAATGTTTTTCCTGCCAACTAGAAAATAAAATGCAACAACGTTTTCAAACCCTGTTTCGAAATCGTATGTCAACCTGAGAGACGTACTCTTCTTGCGTGCCTTGAGAAATGTCGTTGACCCAGCCAAACTACACACTTCACTCTCCTGACCGTTCCCTTTACATACATAAAACACAGTCGGCTAGCTACAAACATTTTGACCGAATATGGAGTCGACTTTTTCTATTAAACTCAATTTTGCATTTCGTGGCGGTCGTACAAGAGCAAACAATGTGATCATACTTTTTAATACTTTCCACATCAATACGAACACTCAGAAATGCGCACAAGGTACCTCAATCTACATACAACGTGCAAGATCCTTGTTGTAATACCCTTGTATTTAAGCGAATACATAAACATTTCCGATTGCGTTATTATACATATTGCACACATAATAAATTGTGCGGATGCATTATACTGCGCTCTGGTCATTGGGACAAGACAAGACTGAACTCATCGATTGAATTGAGAATATTACAAGAACACAAGAGATATACATTTAATTTCAATTACAATAATCAGAACAATACAACAACCGCAAAACAGACGATACAGGCTTAGCACACAGACACATTGACAAATAACACACACACAGAGACGGGAGAATGGCTCACTCAACACATCCAACTTTTCCATAAGTAGCACATTACAATAGCACAAATGGATATCATATTATTGCTGCATACTGTAGCGCACATATTGTAGCACATTACATAAGTATTAATGGGGCTTGTACGATGAAAAGCTAACTAAGAATGTCTTTGAGGACTGTAGCACACATGCATCTAGAGAAGACTACGTAATACTAAACACACACACACACACACACTCACGCTGTATGGGCGAATAATACCTGTGCGCCCACAACTTGTATCAAATCAGATGTAGACATCTAGAAAAGATACACATATTATATTATTACTTTCGCTAACCATAGAGCTCACAATCAGTACACGTAGTGCGGTAGTAGTGGTGGCTGGCTACGTACTAGCCTTCTACTCACCTGTGCTATCAGTATATATGTACAGTCTGATTTAAGTGGAGTCTGCTGTTGCATATTACAGGAAGAGCTGATTCATAAAATAAACTGCGTGCACAGCACTAAAACAATCTCCCTGTAACAGAGGAAAGGAAAGCCACAGCAACTTTAACTCATTCAGAACGGCGTAGTGGACGACAATCTGATTTTCATATCATTATTTCATTGTTATCATATTCGTCTTGTGCTGAAGTGGTGAACCTCCACCACCAACACCACCACAATTCTACTATTGACTCTGGAACACTATTAGCGAGAGCGAGTGAAATCTGGACTGGATGGATGGATGTAGGATGCGAACATAAAAGTATAACAATACCTACGTACAACATACATAGAAGACATGTGCACTTATTACGCTATGCTAAAGGCACCTTTAGTTTGCTGCTGCTGCTGTTGAACTGACTGAACTTGGTTGTATACAATTGCCAATGTCAGAGCAGCTTACATCACATGTATATATACAAAAGATTACATACAGCAGTACATGTCATGTCATGCAAGAGGCCATATGCCAGAGATTTACTTAACTATTTAATACTTTCATTGGCTGCTGTGCATATACTTCGGCTTCTATTATACAACTCTCTCGGATAGATAGATAGTGCAGCAACGAAAGCAAACAAAGCGTGAAGACTACGAATGCCACATTAATAATATCCAAGGTGCGCGGAGCTGTCGGTGATAGTTGCACTACATTACTTGCACCATTTTATTTTATAGAACAGGAATCTAGCAATAATACCGTTCCCATGTGTAACTCTCATCGTCTCGTGTCAGTTGAAGCAACCATTTTTGCTTACTTTCCTATTATATATGTGAAGATAAGATTTTCACCTGTTGCTTTTTTCCTTTCACATACAGATAGAGTTTTTAACAGTGACACAGGCATACTGCTCGGCTCTCCGTACAGTTTGCCATAATTGTAGTAACCAGTCCACATATCTTTGTTAGATATAAAAGACGGGTCGATAGTGCAGCAGCAGAAGTCCGGTCACTGCTCAGAGAACTGATCTTTAAAGATTTAGGTGTATATCGTCAAAATGACTAATTTGTGGCTAATATCCCTTATTTAATGCAATGGAATTAAAAGCAAGCCAGTTTTTTTCCACCAAGAAGAAGCAACTCTCGGATCAGATTGAATGGATTAATAAAGTAGAAAAATGCAAATCATCATTGCTGTTTGTGGCAATAAAAGAAGCTAAGCTGTAGAGAGATAGATAGAGAGAGAGAGAGAGAGAGTCGTGGAATACGTTGGCTAAAGGAAAAGTAAGTAAAGCAGCCAGCATTTATTAGTATATAGAAGCACAGCAGGTTTAGCTGAACTGTATCAAAGAATTTTCACATACAGGAAAGATACTGGCACTTATACACAACTCTTACTACTGTGTTAATTTTTTCTACTTTACCATGATGCCCCTATGCAATCTCAGTCAGAGTGTTCTGTATCTACGTAGCATGTACATAGTTGGACTGACTTAAAACTTTACTTGTATAAACTTTAGTTAGGTACTTGGTGCACATAGGAGAATAATAATAATACACGGAGACCGACCCGTAACATACCTATCCACAGTTTAACATTGTGCACGGTAACATTAGTATTATGATTTTCAGTATGAGTATGGATTCTTGAAAATTTACTGTGTGGAGTTTACTGTGTGGAATTGTACAATTCCACGACGTACTAGAACATAGAATAATACATGGATGAGGTAGGTTTAAGACAGTGTGTGCATGTGTTTAAGGTAGGCAGTAGGTATAACGTTGTTAGTGCAAGGAGAGAGGCACAAGAGACAGGACAACCAAAGAGCAGCTCTCGATCATCGTTTGTTTGTGTGGAACAGATTTCCACTCTGTACTACCGCCTGTGTTGAGCAGTTCACTGTTGTGATTTGGAGAAGCCTCTCAGTTGTGCTCCAACTCTCTGATGGGCAACACAGTTGTCGAGTTTTCGTGACTGTCCGACATACACGGACTTGGAAATCTCAGCCAAACTACTAACAACATTGCATCGAAGCAGTTCTTGTTGACTTGTAGTTCGTCGTCATTGTGTTGATACCCTGACACTACCATCACCACCAAAAGTATTTTGTTAAATATTTCAAATGACTTAAAAAACATTAATTTTTGTGTGAATTTATTCCTCCTTCTGTATGCTCATCTTCTGTTTATAATTGTTTATTACGTCTTCTTGTGTGTATTGTTGATATAATTGTACATTTGTGTGAAACCGTTGTCACATTTCGTGACAATCTGTCGATTGCGTCAAAATAAAATTACCAAAATGGATTTAACTTGTGGCGAAGAAATGATGGAAGAGTCGCCCATCATGGATGAAACCTTGAGAGCACCAAAAGAAGAAACAATGCTTGTTGACCAGAATGAAATGCCGCAAGCTTTCATTGATCCGGCTCTTGTTAACGATTCCCGTGTTTTGCAAAATATGTTGAAAGTGGAGGAACGACTTCATAATCATACATTTTGCTACTTTAAAATGCTACAGACAGATATTTCACCCGCCATGAGAACCTCCGTGACTACTTGGATGTATGAGGTAAGAAATATACATTTTCCATAATATTTATTTCAATCGGCGTTTTTAAATTTGCAAGGCTTCTGTAGATTTCCTTGATTGTTGATATTTCCTTGATTGTTGATATTTCCTTGCTAGACAGTCAGCTTTTTGACTTTGTTATGTTTACATTTAAAAAATTGACACATTGTCAAGAAATTTATTTATCAATGTATTAATCTGCTTTTTCATTAATTGGAAGTTTTTACTAGTATTTCATTGTTGAGCATGAGTTGTTGTTAGTCCATCAGTTTTACAATATAATTTATCTGTTGTCAGTGCAGAGTTTCAGTTTTTATTTCGACCTGTTTCCCCATTCATTATTTAATTAGCGGTGTTGAACATTAAAAGTGCTAGAGTGCTGAGTATGGAAATCTTTCGAATCTCATGTCGTAGGAAGAGACCGTCGTAATTCACTTTTAATTGAGTTGTATGTACATATATCGTTGTAGATAGATAGTTGCTTGTAGATATATGTAAGTGTATAATTAAAGGCAAAACAGATCTTTATATATTTTAGTGGAGCAGTTTCACTGAGTCCACATTTCATTCATTTGAGATTTACTAATTTAACTCACAAACACTTAAGTTACTACTTTGTTTCTACTATTCAAGACTAAAGCTGATTTCAGTCTTGTGTTTATCCTATCTCATCCTTACATCAATGTGTGTGTGTATTGTGTATGTCTAGTAGCACTCCAACTCTACACATTTGCTTTGCTTTGCACTCATCTCATTTTACCTCATTCGTTTTTTCATCTCTTCGCCTTGTCTTCCATTCATTTATTATTTACTTTGTTAAATCTAGTTAGTCCTGATAAATTTAAAGAGAACTACACTATAATTGCATGGCTGCTGCTTATTCTTTTTGCTGCACAGGTAGCAAATGAAGAAAGACTATATGTATATTACTACCAACACATTAATCTGTACTTCCCCATAAACCGTATAACCTTATATGCAGAATTAATCGAAGGATCAGAAAATCATTCAAGATTTATACACTTATTAATGTGTAGTTTGTAGCTAAGGCACACAGCACCAAACATAAAACATAAAAATGAACAGATAGACGTATTTAATAATGTTTGTTATAGTGAGAGTGACAGATACACAGAGAGAGAGCCTGACGTTCGGTTCTGTTGGCATTGGAAATAGTCATATTCCGTTTTGTATGTTATTATGATGGTGATGCGATATTGCATCAAGTGTAGTATAATGTATGCAATTGTTCTGTTTGGAACATCGAGTGGTGTGGTACGTAGTTGTAATGGATTTAATATGTACACGTATATATATATATATGACTGACAAGAGTGGTTTGTAGTATTGTATCAGTCTCTTGGTACAAAGTAGTTAGTTTGGGCAAAGAAGTCTGCTAGGCTCGTAATCGTATCATATCATGTATTCAATG
Source organism: Plutomurus gul (assembly GCA_019776185.1). NCBI lineage: Eukaryota > Metazoa > Arthropoda > Collembola > Entomobryomorpha > Tomoceridae > Plutomurus > Plutomurus gul. The sequence goes on along the minus strand of JABASC010000003.1, from coordinate 63,381 downwards.
CGTCCTCTCCGTCTCTTTATCATCCACAAAACCTTGGGAGAGAGCAAAAGCAGCAAAGGCAAAGCACAGCATATATTAATACATTGCATTACACACACTATTATACATGAGAAAAGCAAAGCCAATATAGCGAACAACTGAAGTGGAGTTTGAAGTATGTAGCTCCATATAAAGATATATCTCTGCATCCAAACAGACACAGACACACAGACACATACATACATTCACCGAGAGTCAAAATATGCCTGTTACGTCGTGTACTACGTACGTATGTTTTCATATAAAAATTTATAGGTAGATAGATATTATGTCCAGACTAGCCAGGCAATGCCAAGTCAAGTAACAATAAATCCCATGTGGATGGTTACGATACATAGTTTGTGGTGGTGGTATGTTAGTAATAGTAAATAGCAGCATTCATATCCCAATGATATTACTGTAAGCGACTGTACGTACAATACTTCCAGCAGAAACTACTTCTTCGCAACTTGAAGCGTAAAGTTTTCTTTTTGCACGAAGCAGTCTGTCTTTTGCTATATTGCAAATTTGTGAACTAGCCTACCTCTTAACGCTCTGTGGTGTAGTGTTGGTGGCTGGTGAGCTTGTATTCTCTGTATTGTATATTGTCTCACGACCAAAGGCTGTGATGATAAAGAAGAGAATTGAGGAGAGTAGAGTCACTCAGTCAGTAGTGTAGTAGTGTAAAGCTTAATGCATGAAAACTGCCTGTTGTATAGTACGCTGCGTCTCAAGGTGAGAAAAACTATCGTCCTCTACTATATTATCTTCAATTCCATATAGCCATAGCTTTCCTCTGCGTCAATTATTCCTTATTATGCCTTGGCAATTTTCAATGTATTGCATTCCCCAGAGAGAGAGAGAGAGAGAGAGACTCCTCACTCAATCCTTTTTCTATTCTCTCCATATGTATGCACGTATCTTTATATCGGTACATTAAAGACACAGACAAGTATGATACCAGATAAAGCACTACTTCGTTTCGTGCTTACATTTTATGCATACTACCTGGAATATACCTACTCGGCTAAACACTACAACTCACCTTTCATTCTCGTCTCTCCACTACCTACACACACTACCACTACTATACACACACACACACAACACACACACACACTCTGTACGCTTACAGGCAAAAGACAGACAAGACAAGCTTATTGTTAACCCAATGCAATCTTCATCCTAATACTAATGTGCGGAGTAGTGCAATGTTAGGTAATTGTATGTAATGATAAGCAAAACGTTGTGGTCGCGCTGGTGGCTCTCCTATATCTCTGTATACAATACTGGGATGCTGGGTTACATATTGCTGAATTATAGGTATTATATTTATTTCGTTCTCCTATTATATAGTTTTATAGAACATTAAGCCAGGTATTCCAGACTGTAGTCACTCTCCATAGCATCATCAGCATCTTTGCATAATGTGCTTGGCTGACTGTGCAAAATTCAAGCAAATTTCGATCTAAACCAGGGCTGTAAGCACAAAAGATATGTACCTGTTGCTCAATGTTATTTTAAAAACCCTGTCGTAAGTACAATACGTAGTTTCCAGCTTGTTAATACTTTTGTATAGCTTAAGAATAGCAGCAACAGAGCAGATTAGTTATAGGAAAGAAGTTGCAGTTCTCGAGTTAGTGTTGGTTTTTATACGACAACGAGGACGACGAGAGGGAACGCAAGTGACTAGCCATGTCTTATTATTTATCTGCATTGTGGTTTTATTGGGGAACAGTTTCGTCTTCTGTCTATTAAGTACATCAGTACATGAGTTTTTCAATGAGACAACAGTGTGAGAGAGAGAGAGGAGAGAGAGAGAGATGATGTATTAGCAGAGTGAGATAGAGAGATGTGGGGTCTCATTTGTGTGCTGACAATGAGTTAGACATCGTGGTTTTTAGCACCATTATATTATAGCATGGCATTAACACAACAATGCGAAATAATACAATGCGTAATAAGAGACCGGAGCATATGTAGGATAATATTCTAACTTGTAATTGTATCCACAAGGCATATCAAGCAAGCGTATGCATTATTTATACAATATGTAGTCTATTTATAAGCAAAAGTGGTCAAGAATGTCTGACAATGAGAGTAATAGTAGGAATGAAAGGTTTGAATATGGTGTTAAAGAGAAAAAAGGAATAATTCGCACAATGGATTATGGAAACATTAAACATTGCCTTCTCTACAGGTTTTCTTAACTACTACAGATAAAGGGCAACAAAAGGATGGAGCGCAACAAGTATTTTCGTTGAGAGTTTCCAAATGATTAGATCAAGTGTAATCTCGGCCTTCCTGTCGACTGTGTGTATATGTTGGAGAGACTGTGCAGTAAAGATAGATTGAATTGCATAAAGTTTAGTTCCGTTCGTAGTTCGTAGTTCGTACATTATTAGTGGAAGAGTCTGTGAATATTTTGTGTATGTTGCAGTAGATGAGATAGAGAGTGAGAGAGAGAGAGAGAGAGGCGATGCTGTGAGAGAGTGTGAAGTTGACTGTGAGCATCTGCATTACATCGTAGAAGCACCTAGGTAGGCAGAAAATATTTTTCCCTGGGAATATTCCGTCGACTTTGACTTTGACATTACTGTCATTAGTTTAGACAGTGAAGTCAAGTCAAGGCAGTTCAGCTGCATACTTATTACATTAGACAATCATTTGTATAGCAATGGCAATGTGTAGGCAAACTTTTAAAGCGTACGTGAAGAAGGAGGCTTTTATTTTCTTCTCCAGTGAGTAAGAATTACCCACTCTTTCTACAACATACAGACACACAGACACAGACACTCACAGAGGCTTTTCTCAAGTTTATTTTATTACATGGCTAGAGAAAAACTGCTGATGAGGCTGATGCAATGCAAGTAAGTAGAATGCAGTTTTGCTGCAATACTTGCACAATTGCACAAAACACTCTCTCATTGGTAATGTACACATAGTGCGAATGGGATGCGATGCAATCCGATGTGATAAGATGTTCAAGGCAAGGCTAAAGATGAGGTGAATTAACTCTAGAGTTTTAAAGTTAAGGTGAGATTGTCTGGCTGTTGGGTAGGCATTTTTTATACATGAAGCTTGGACAGTCATCCTCATCCTAATGGTACACTTTATCCGCCTATGTACATTTTGCTTTTGCCAAAGTCAAACCATGACTTTGCAATATCTTCGTGTAAATTCCGTCCATGTAACTTTTGTGTGTGTGTGTGTGTGTGCGTCTGTGCTTGGTCTATAATAACCAAAGCAAAGCTATCACATCACCACACCATGACGCTCACTCGAATTGCTTCTACTAATACGTAGTATATTATATACACTTCTTCTGCTTGAAACAGACTACAATATGACCGGCCGTCTCCTTCATTGCCAAACGTATCGCCAATTGCTGTTATACCTACCAAATCCGTCTGAGTGTGTGTGTGTGTGTGTGTGTGTGTGTGTGTAATGTGATGGTTAGCTTGCGTTGGCTCAGCTTCACTGGAGCTCTTGACTATAAACGGATATGTAGACACTTTTATATACATAATCATGGCTTTGTTTGGAGACGAAGAATACAATTGCACTACTTTACCTTGTGCAAAAGTTTTTCTTGCGTTTTTCTTGCTGGTAAAAACGTTCACCGGTCCTCCACGTAGCATCATCTCCATCCCACTCAGATTTCATGTACTATTCTATTCTTGTCAACTGTCTGTAGAGATGCTTGAGTCATTCGTATACACTGGGAATACATTTGGGTATTAAGTGTAGTCTGGAGTATGTGGGAGGTAGCATGTACCTTATGTATTATTTATGTAAGATGCTAGTTAGAATGGAGTGGAGCCGGCATTCATATTCATGAACAGTATGCAAAATGTACGAGTGCAATTATTATTTAATGCCTTCATTTATGGTGTTTTATGACTGATACAAAGACAACGCCATAACACTTTGACTGTCAGCCTCATTTAACCTTTTCTTAGGAAACTCGGTCTCAAATGGGTTAATCGAGCATAACATGCAAGCTATATAGCAAGTGCAATTTTTGCTTTCCGTGTGAGAGTGCACGGCAGATTACTTTCTCGAGGGAAATTGGAATCTACTGTAAGAATAGATGATGAAATATAGGATATGAGTATATCACATTTCATTCATTCAGTTAAATAGTAATTGCTATTTTCGCAGAATACTGTGTATTGATGGTGATTGTTTATTGGCATGGAGAAAGAGTATGCCATTCTTGACTGGAACCTGAAAGTTTTAAAGTGCAAAGGCATTGTGCCAACTCACAACCTTTATCGTTGTGTGTATTACTCACTGTGCAAAGATTTCCACGGGAATATTGTACAGACTTTACTCACAGAGTGATCTATTGCATCTATGAAATGTTTTTTTCTGTTATGTTAAATGCATCCGTTATACAAGTTCTAATGTTTTTCTTGTTTAGTGCTTTTATTGCTTGCTTGCTTGCTTGCTTAGAGCGAGAGACATGAATCATTGATAACCATTGCCATTTTGATTCTATTTTCAGGTATGTGCAGAGGAATGCTTACCAGATAATGTGTTTTTACTCGCTGTGACTTACATGGACCGTTTCCTGACGGTGAACAAAATTGAACGATCACAATTTCAACTACTCGCTGCTGCTTGTTTACTAATTAGTTCCAAATGGGTCGGGACCGTCATGGGCCTCGACAGATTGATTTTCTACACCGCTAATAGTATCGAAAGACAAATGTTACTGGTGAGTACTTCAATGTTTCCTCTCTCATGATTCTGCTTTCTGTTAAGTTGTATTACATAATTCATTGTGGTGGAGGTAGCAGCAGCAGTTAGTAATATTGTACACATAAAAAAAACTCCAATAATCGCACATCACCGATTAAACCGTATGTTTTCAGAGTTTAACGTAAGTACATTGTACATAAAACTGTATCATTTTGTATCATCCAAGCGGTTAATGTCGTTCGTTAACGTTTAGATAATACTCTAGCTATCTGTGTAAATATCTACGTTTTTGCTCGCATGTATTTTACGTGTTTACTACATGTTGTATTGTACATATAAATATATTGTCCAAAGTTAATCCTAACTGCCTCTTTCCGCATAATAGTATGCACACCCTAGCAACATATAAGTTTACACAAAAAGCTATGTTTATATTCGTATATCTTATTTTTGTGTGACCTGTGGATAGTGTGCAGGCACTTCACAAGGTGTAGTACATTCGTACATTTAGCTATTTATCTGCAAATAGAAAATACGATACGATAGGGCAACATAAAGCACGCTGATCAAGACCAAGGCTGACTGTTTGTTTCTCGGTGCTCTATAGTTTGTAGTATGATGTCAGTTGAATGAGTTGAATGGAGAGCTGTGGCACTTTTGCGTGTTTAGTTACATGTTCGACTCATCTCGCGATGATGTGAAGCACGATTATCAAATACACCAGTACCACCACCACCAATACAATGAATTAGCGAAAAAGTGCAGAGACTGCTGAAAAGAACAGATTGTAAAACAAACTGTAACACAGCCTCCACAAACAATGAGACTCAATTTATTATTCTAATGTTATTGTCTGATGGATGAATGTACTAGTTGCTTGTGTGTCCTGACGAGACCGCACAGCGTCTGTCTTACTGCTGCTGCATGCAGCCACACTACTTATGTATGTACACCAGTGAAATCTATCACATCACATTAATTTCCCTTGACAGCTTAGTCTTTATTATGATGTGATTACGAGCGTGATAATAGAAATGGCTGGAGAATATATTATGCCATAGAAATCCCAATCTCTTCGTGTGTTACTATATATATTTTACTATACTTATTGAGATGTTTGCGTACACACAGAGATGTAATGAAACAATCGTTTCATAATATAACAAATCATGTGTGTAATATTCGCTTTCCTTTCTGTCTCTTCTAAATGTAGCATTGACTTGATTAGGTGCATTACTTACAGTGCACAAGTACTCATAAGTAAGTAGCTCAATGCACATATTAAATTCATTCATTCCAAATAGGATATGAAAACAGAGTGGAATATCGGAATATTTTTTATCTTTAGAATGACCAACAGCTGATGTATCTTTTCTAATGTCGTTGCATTCATTTGAAAATACTTGTGCTAAACGTCAACGTGGCAATAAGAGCCAGCGGCTAGAGAAAAGACCAGTCTCCAATAGTAAAGGACATATGTAAGAACAAACTTAAGTTAAGTTAGCAATTCTGTGAATCGAAGGGGCACTCACGCTATGTATAGCTTGTATAGACATTTTACATCTTGTGATAAGGCGAGACGAAAGTATCCTTCAACAGCGTGTGTGTACAGTCCTTTCTCAAGTTCTACACTAACTTGTTAAATAGTAGTGGCTGTGTGAGTGACGACGTTTAGATTGATGTACACGTATCGCGATATGATGTTGCCGACTTAGGACATTGGAAGTGGTCTGCATATCTTTTACAATATGGAATTTAGTAGCTCTATAATACTCGTGTTACTCGTGTATCGTCTACATTTTTATATTAGACTTGTAGTCAAGTGGTGAATGGTCCGCATTTGTGGTGACATTATTGTCCTGTGTATGGGCTTCCTACAACTTCCAGCACAAGCAGATCAAAGTTCATTTTTTCTAGCGCTCTATTATACGTATGTATGCAATCGAATGGTTTCCTCCTGGCTTTCTCACTCACATTCTCTCTCACATTCTCTCTCTCTCATGGGGATGATTTTATGAATGACCCGCGCGGTTTTACAAGATCCTTTATTCTATGTTTTTCACTGTGAATAAGCGTACCCATGATTATAAGTTCAGGCCACAACTGATAGATAATTTCATTGTAATGTATGAATTTGTATGAGATATACGTAACCAAAGTGTCAAACGAATATAGCAATGATATTGACTGATACATACTTGAGTACGTATTTACTTTTAGTGGTCCTGTCCTGTGTCCGGGCCGAACATCGTTACGGTCATCTCCAAATTGTATGTATGTATTGGTAATCTTACAAAAAGTATTTATTCAATATTCCCTTTTGAAAAGTTGTCTTCTCTTTGTAAGGGAATGCTCACTGCAAACAAATGCACGAATGATAAAAGGAAATGTTAAGGGAACTCATGAAAATATATCAGTAGAAGAGGAAAAAGCGATGCAATGTAGATATTGTGGAATGCATGACCACAATTTGAATTATAAAGTTCTTTCGAGCTGGAAACATCTTGTTCTCTATTCTATACTACATGTTATGATTTTGTAAATTCGACTTGAATATGATTATGAATCGTTCTGTGTATGAAGTAAGAAGAGAGCAAGGATGACAGTAACATACTATCTACTTTACTTGCGGTTTAGTAAGCTTTATTCAATCTTAACAAAGTATTAGTATCATGTCCACTGTCTACACTCACAGTGAGTCACAACAAGTCAACTCAAAGAGAGGGTTCATGTTAATTTGATTGTCATGACCAGACTCAATGTCATGAGACGGCAGATTAGGTTTCCGGTCCCGAAAGGCTTCCAACTCATGCAGTAGAATTTTGTTTAGCCTCTTGATATATATAAGAGCTGAAAATTATTCCAATTGTGTCTCAGGGTTTAATTTAAATCTGCTGTGCATGTAATAGCCTTGTGTGTGTTGTGCTTGTAATTGTGTTTTTACACGTGTACACCTTAAATTAGTTAAAATACCTTTGCATAATGTTCGGTCAAGAAAGTTGAAAAGACTTAAAATACATTTATACAATTCCTTGCTATCTTTCAGGAAAATAAGTAGAAAATGACAAAAAGTAATATTTTATGTTGGAGTATTGATTGAGTATAAGTCGTGCTGCCACACCTCCACTTACCTCTAATCGATATCTTACTCTCAAAAGCTCACCTCTGGTTTTTTTCCTAGATTTTACCATGCAGCCTTACTACTATATATTAGGAAGTCTGTATTATTAGAGTTTTAGGTTTAAAATTTCTGACTAAGGAAATTGTTGGGTTCCGTTGATGCACTTGTCCTCACACTCGTATTATGCGTATAATGTATAAAATTTGTTTGTGGTGTTAAGTTGAGGTTGAGCTTTTAAAAGGAACGCATCTCGTGATATGTTGCAAGATATATCTCCAGTGGTTTTTCTTTCCTTCCTACCACTGTATTTAATTTCGAAAAGGACGTCTTGCTAAGTCTACTGCGGACTTTGAAGGAGGCGCTGAGCTTTGTTCAGCCGAGCAGAAATGCTCTTTTCTCATATTTTACTTGTAAAAAATACCTGTGATTCCAAGTAGGGATTCCTTTTGTTTACCTTCACCAGAAACAGAAACAGAATGCCAGAAATATATATTGCCCATTATTAACAATGTGTATATATAAACTATTACCTCTATACAATATGTACGCACTCTCCCCTTTTTGTTATCATCCAATTTGTACTTTTAGATGTAAGCACTCGATTCGTTTCTGTATGGTGCTAGTCAAATAGTGCCAGCAGTCAATACTTCTCTATGTACGTACTCTATGGTGGTAGGAACAGATGTGATGTGGCCATTTCTGTTGATTTCGTGGGAATTCGAACACTTTTCAGCGTGTGGGTCCATAGCAGTAGAACTGGAGATGTGGAGTTTTTGTATCTCTATGAAGATAGTAGATGGATGCTAAATGATTTGACGACTAGTTTACTCATGCGTTTATTTACCTATAGCAGCAGCTAGCTACTTGTCCTACCTTGAGAAGTGTTCTTCTGTTCTGTTCCACTGTTTTTGCTCGTCAGCTTTGTGCGTTTCGTTTGATTTGATTTGGGTAGAAATGTATTCCAATGAGGAAAAGACCTTGTATGGAGACATAGTAATAGAGTATTTATTCTTGACTCCTGGGGTATTGTTACACACCTATCGGTCCATGGCTTTTCCTCATTCAAGTTGTGTATATTCAGACCCTTTAGATATACCTGTCTGCCTACAGCGTATTATATAGTGGTAGTGCGTGGCTCAAGCATTAAAATCTGTAGGACTTACTTCTGGGGATGTAGTCGGAGCATTAAGGCATTGACCATTCTGCTTGTCAGTGGCTCCTTGGCCATCACCACCACCACCACAAAGCAGCGTTTGCTGAGACTTGATTTAGTTTGATACACGGCCAATCAATAATTATCATTGGGAACAGTGAGTCTAGATTTCGTGCCTAGAAGCCTCAACTCTTGACCCTCATAGTCATCGGAATCACACATGGTAGTATGTGCACGATATACATGCAGGCGGGCCACACAGGCACTCATGACCTCAATCCATGTGTTTTAACTTGTCCATGCGATTGCAGTTGAGACGTCTTTATTTGTAGAATTTTGGTTTTCCTTACTGGGAGCCCGTCGTTGGTTGAGGTAGTTCTTCGGTTTGGCAGCTGAGCTAAAGCTAAATAATGATCTTATATGTACAAGTAGAAGAATGAGAGAGAATGATCCTGTAGCGGTTCGTATGATAACAACAACTATGTAGTATGATAATGTATGTAATGTATGCTGCGTATAAGGAATAGTTCCGTTGAGTAGTGGTTTTGCTTCATACTGTAAATAATAGGAAGGAGCTGTTTATGGACATCAACAAGCCACAACAACATCGTAACAACTCACACTCACATAAAACATTACTATTAAGAGGAGATACGAGTGAAAGCTAAGTGGTCAGTTGCAGTGCCTATTAAGGCTCACGAACTCATGCCTCTGCCCACACAGTATGAAGATTACGACGACGATGATGATGATGATGATGATGATGATGAATCGTCGAGTGAGCTCTTGAGATCTCCGTTGAAGACGGAGGATGATGGACGTGGGCAAAAACTCGGAGCTCACGAGTCAAAGTCGCTGTTCTGCTATAAGTGATGTAAAGAAGCCAAGCCTTACACCGGGCCAGACTTGTGGACTGGACACACAGTCATTGTTCAGTAAAGAACTATAGGGCTTGTTAAACAGTAGCAAGGTGATTGCATTAGCCAAGTCTGCTCTGTGTGGCTGGGCTGGACTAGTGGCTAAAGTGAGAATAGCTTGCCACGATCTATCATTAACAAATTACTAGGTCAAGACCCAGTGACCCGTGCACCGTAAGTAACGTGCGTGCCACCGCCAGTAGACCCTTCAGCTTTGGTCTTATGCATATTCGTGCACTTTGATGCCGTCTTTTATATAAATAGTGATCCTGCAAGAGGATGAGGTGCTGCTGCTGCTGTTGCGTGTAGGTATTTTTACTTAATATGCACAGAAAGTCTCTCTCGTCTCTCCCTTCATTCAATTAATTGCATTCAACTCAACACCTTGAGTGTGTTGGTGGGCAAGAAGCAGAACTGGCGCTATCTTTCCCTCTTCTTCTTGTCCATAAAAAATGTGAGGAGTCTTTTTTATTATTTACTATTTTATACACTACTCGCGTACAAAGACTTTTACTTGAATGGAGTGGACTGGAAGAGAATTTGATAAGACGAACCTGTTGATAGTCGTGAACACACAGCTCCAGTGCTCTCACCAACTCAGACGAGACAGAATTGCACAGAGGATGTGTGTGTCCAGCATTCACCCATTACTATTTGCGAATATTAGAATTGCTATATACAGATAAGATATATAAGAGTAAAAGAATCTAGTTGAACATCTGTATTACATATCTGTGTAACATGTCTGGTTTCGTTTCCTCTGTATTTTTGCAACATTAATATGTAGCATCAAGTGGAAAAGACTGACCTTTACTTACTCCACTTCTGCACCCCTTTACATTTCCAAGTTCCATGTATAGGTAGTACGTGTCGTAGGTACATACATACTTATAGGTATGCAGAAATATAATTAGTTCGGTCAGACTCGTTATTGTTGTGCGTATGCTGTCTGTGTGCGCGTAAAAGTAGTAGACATTAGATACACTTTTGCCAGAGTATTATATAAATCCTGAGACTACTACAAGGTAAGGCAGGCAGAGTTAAATAAGAAGAGTAGAAGAGGTTGTTGCAAATAATGATGAGTACAGCAAGTCTGCATCAAATGTTTTATAAGAGTAACTTCTTCTAGAAGACTGTAGTGTAAACGAATGAATTGCATTGCATAGTTTTTAGACGAAAGGAAGAGAGAGAGAGAGAACGGCAACAGACTGACAACGGGGGAGCACAGGTGTTTTGTCTATCAAATCACAGCACATTCATTCAGCGAGTGCTCGCCTTGTACTTGCATTGAAATGTGTCCGTAATATACAAGTATATACTGCTGCTGCCGTGGCTATATTCTCATTATGATCACACATATTATATGCATAACCATATTGTATACGCACGCATAACCATCATTAGATCAGATCACCTTACATTGCACACTGTTCTCGCAATTAACTTGCAGTATGTCTTCACTTGATGTATATAGGTATTCGCATTATAAAATTATAGAGAACATCAAATGCAGATGCTTCTACCCTCTTATTTACTTTTTTGTTGCCTGCTGCTGCTATATATAGTGAATATAGTTACATACCTATACATTTGCATGGTATACATACATATACTCGTCTGGATACGCATTTCGCTAATTGAACTGACAATGAGTGAATGTTAAAACTGGTAGATAGACTTATTTCGTTGCTCATGTAAAAATCAGTGAGGTGTCCATCATTATCTCCACTTTCGTGACTCGCAATGATTAGACGAGCACTAAGGGACAATGTTTTAGCTAAATAGTTACTTAGTTAAAAAGCAATCTCTTTGTTTTAGAGTGGTTTTAGGTAAGAATTTCAAGATTCCATTTATTTGTCTGCAATCAACAAGGCGAATTGACGTGACACTGACACTGCTTCGATCAATTTGCATTGAACTTTGTATTTTTCCTGGTAAATACTGGTTGAGGCAAGTCAATCGGGCCGAACGACTTTTAAGGGCTTACTTTATAGTGTGGCAACAGAAAAGAATGAGTAGGTCAGTGGAGTGCATGATGACTCAATGAATGCGTCTAAGCTTTTCATCTGCTGCGACTCTGTATCGTCGTTGTATTAGGTTGCCTCAACCCGACAGGGCCTGTCATCAACTTATTAAAGTATGCAGCGCAGTCTCACACTGTAAAAATTATATTCCATATGAAACACATGGGCAGTGCCATGCACTTAAATTCATGTGACCTTACCGAAGGAACTGGTAATGTAAGTACTCGTCAGAAATCAACTCGAGTCAAGTCAGTGAGTGTTGTATACTGTGAGGATGGCTACAACCTGTCATTTATTCCATGCCACATATCAACAAGGGACTCCTTGACTTTCTTGTAGTATAAAAGAATGTTATTACCTGGCTGGCACGACTGGGCCAGCTTAACGAATACACAGGGTCGAAATAATAATCTGGGTGAGTTGCAAGTTTTCAGGCTATGACATTGTCCACTGTGCTTGTGCTATAAGCTGTCTTCTGGAGCTGCTGAGTGAGTCCTTATACAATCTTTAGCAATTACGAGGAATTTTGCCTTTGTTGAAGTTAGGTCAGTTAAATGCGTATTATACTGAAAAGGGCTTCCTTGAATGCCACAGCTGACGAACTTATTCGTTTCCTATCTGTTTCCAAGGGAAAAAGTCCATGGTGTATTAATATCTTCAGCAGCCCAACTAATATGTTGTGATAAGGGGATTACTTTTTAGTGTGTTATTTTGCCTTTTTCGTGGTGATGGTTATTTGGTGCACGTTTATGCAGTTTGACGAGTAGGCTAGAAGTGTGTGTCCAAAGCCAAGACATATATGGACATGGGACAGTTATAAAGGAAAATACAGTAGTACGTATTTATGTAAATGGACAGTGAGTGATTGTTATTTTAAAGTAAAGAAGCTAGGACTTTAAATCATTTGCATTTGTTGACTGTTTTCCACAAAATTTGTATGATAAGTGACTGCTATTTTTGCTTTAATTTTTCGGTTCACTGACTGTTTTGTGAATGAAACAACTGTTTCTCTCACAAAAGTATTTAAGGAAATGAATGCATTTTAAATGTATGCATTTATGTGAAAGTGCTAGAATGTTTTTTTAATGATGGAAGGTTAAATTTGTGGCCATTTTTCTTAAGAGAGCACCTGATGGTATTTTACTGGAAATAAGCGTACACAAAATATCTATGCACTTTTAGTGATAAGATACGTATAATAAAGCGTCAACATAAGTGGCCGTCCATTTATAAATTTCTTTGTTCCTCTGCGTAATTATAGAATTGTAGGGAGAACAAATGCTGTCCGATTAATGAAGGAGTTTCAATTGTAGGCCTAGAGTATCTTCGTCATTGTAATGTACGATGAACATTTGTAGTATGACACTTAATTATTTTCTTGGGAAAGGAATTTGTGTCTAATTGTGTGCTCATTGTTGGGAAGGCACTTTAGGTTTTAGCTAACTTTTCTTGCCTTTGGCATCATCGACTTACACTGAATGCTAACTATCGAAGGTAACTTGTTTTCCCATATGTGCTTCATCTTCTTGTACAGGAAAAAAATCATCTGCAGGTTTTTCATTGATGTTACTTCTTTTATATGGTTTGATTTAGTTTAGGTCCATTTCCATCCCATTCCCTCGTACTTATGTCATATATAAATACAAGAGTAATGCAAATCTCTGTAATGGACCATATGCTTCGCATCTTTGTTTTCTTTGTGCTAATGCTAATCTCGCCAAGGACTACAACTTAAATATTCCCTGTAACGACATAATATATTTACACATACCCCTGTGTACATCGATGCAGACAGCATTCGGTAGTAGTGTTTTGTAGGTATATATTTATATGCGGACTTAGTTCGTGTAGTAACCTCAAAGGGACACCGTATACCAACAACAGGCTGGCAGACAGCAAGGGATACACAGAATACTTGTCTGTGCAGTTGAACTGGGGGTGAATCAAATCATATAATGGATGTCTACTGCGTACATCTACCACTATTCATTGGACATTGCATTCGGGTGTCAGACAGAGAACAAAGTCTTTTCAAATTATGATTTCGTATAAATTCGATGCATGTTCAATCTATGTACTTATGAACTGGGCATCATCCCATCACTTTTTCTTGCCTTGTGGCGATATTTAACTTTTTAATTTCTCTTCAGCGTCAATCTAGTTTTGGCGTTTCTGCGCTTTTATTTATGTGTGCAAGGTAGGCTCTACTACCTTAGTAGCTAGTATCCGTATAGGTGACTGTTCCCAAGTCTTCGTCTCGTGCTACTTCACTCATTTTGCCCATGTATCCTTGTCTTCTCTTCTTCTGTAATAATAATCCTGTCTTGTTAACTACTACATAGTTCTCTTGCATCATTTCAGTTTTGGCTTGTGTCCATCTGCTCTGCCTCTCACTCATCTTCATGAATATCCAATAGAAATGTTTTGCCTGTGCATACGATAAATGAAATTAAAACGAACTAAGGGCAAAACAGGACACGGTTGACAACAGCAGCAGTCACACAACAAAATGTAACAGACAGGACGTGACTGTCAATACAGTTCATGTTACACACATACATAGTTTAACATTGTGCTTAGTATTGTATTAGTTGTAAATAGTAGTAGTGTGCAAAACCTTAAGTACAGACAGATAAGTTCAAAACCATAAGCTCATGTTGTATAAATATGACACTAATGTAATGTAATATGATTGACAAAAGTGATAAGGATTTATTTGCGGGTAATGACATCGGGTCTGTTCTCTGCTTCTTCCCTACGGACTCTCTCTTGTTTAAATCGTGACGTACCTTTTCCAGTTAATCGTGTGTGGATAGTTTGTTCATTTTATGCCTGTGTTCTGTGGTGGTGTGCTTGGAACTGTACATTCAATATTATTTATTTGCCTTGAAATGATGGGTAAGGAAATTTCACTGTGAAGCCAGCAGACGATTATGTGGAGTTCAATTGATGTGGATGGCGCCTGACTGAGCTCTCTCAACTGGAGACTCACTCATACTTATCAGTTCAATGAGATATTTACAGTCACAGTCAATTACATTATGTCCTGGCCAATTTTAATGCATATACATAATATGATAATAAATACCACGATGTTGGCTTTTAATTCTTCAATGTAGTCAGTCAGCGACAACACAAAACAGTGAAAGTATGTATCACGTTCGTAGTATCACATTCCGAATTTGCATAGTAGTGACCATTTATAGGCCATTATACTTAACGATTATTTTTCTGTCTTAACCATTCACACAATTCTCATGTTTTTCGAATCCATGTTTAATTACTTTTAGCATATGACCTTTTCTCAGAATTGCCCTACTTGATAGAATAAATTTTGCTTGACTTACAAAAGACGGCTGGATGGATTCCTTTGATAAATTCACTGTACATGAGGTTTTCTGTGTTGAAATGAGACATATGAATATATGTATATATGCCGGTTTCATTTGTATCTCAAATTAAATCTCACAGTCACAAGGAAAAGCGATAAGATAAGGACGTTTTTCGTTCTCATCGTATAAAAGAAAATTGAAAATACCTATGCAAATAAATGGTAGTTTGACTGTAAATTTCCTATGGGGATTTAATTCATTTGAATAGGATTGCTCATTGGCTTTAAAGACATTCTTGCATTATTTTGTGTATATTTATTGAAATCTTTCGTATTGATAGACAATTTGACATTTTTGTTTTTTCAGAACTGGGAAATGCTTGTACTGGCCCAATTCAAATGGGACACGTTCTCGCTGACACCACATGACTTTGTAGAACAAATTCTTCATCGACTCCCGGATAACCTATGGAGTGCCACAAACGTGAAGGAGAAGGTCAAAACCTACGTGTCTTATTGTGCAACAGGTGGGTACCACAATTCCATTCACCATTCTCACTAATTGTAGACAATTTAAGCTGAGACAATTTGCAGAGGGACGTGATCCGTCGAAACCAGGCTCTCTTCTGAAGTTACCACCAGCCAATGGCCCATTTAATGTTTTCCCATTAAATTAGGACGTACACATACAAAACTACTACAATGAGTTACACGCACACATATATATTGTGTTGGTGTGGGGAATACAAAGTGTTCAGTTAATTTGCACGCTCCTCGTATATCCTATTCAGTCTGTACTGATCGCAAGTACTTTTACATACATACACAAGAAGTATGTGGCCACACTGCACCACACACAGTACCTACCTACTGCCAGTACACATCAAAGGTACATTTGTAGGTGCATGCACATACCATGATTTAGCATAGAATAGTTCATCTGCATATATCTGCATACCTGACTAATGTATAGCAGTCGTCCTTGCAAATGTGGTAAGTTAAAGCCTCGTGTGTAAGCAATAGAACGAGCTCATTTCTCTAATGAGTCAGCAGCCTGTACTAGACGCAGATATTTTCTTGTAGTATTTAACTCGAGCAACGTGAGATAATGTTCAGCAGACGACGTACGTACAGAGAGCCTATTTCTCTGTTTCCCTCGATCGCATCACGAACTCAATCTCGATGGCCGGACAGTTGACTTTTGAGTTTCGTCTCACTGGCAGAAATTCAAGGAAATGGGGAGAAAAACTTGGATCGACTCGAGTGAGTCAGCTCTCTGATCTTTAATAGTAACATGTGTGCACACTATGCTAAATAGTCTACTCAACTTCACCTTTGCACACAGTTATTTACTTAGAACTGGCCTGGCTGATTTGTTTTACAATTCCAACAATGCCATAGATTGTGTTGGTCGGCGTGTGGACTGCCAAACTGTACATACGTGTATATATGTGTATATGAGGGCTATCTCTTCCTGCTGATCAGGTAGAGCACATGGTGGATTGAGAGACTACCAGCAATCGCTGGCTGATTATACGAGAACTGAAATGATAATGTACACTGTGGAATTATTTAACTCTGCTGCAAATCAACTCACAGGAGTACCCTTCTATTTAGTTCCTATGTATTTAGTTGTTGTGAGGCAGAGCAGTCAGAAATCTCGTTATACACATGGAACTACATGCATAACGTACGCAGGTAGTAGTTGTAGTTAAATAAGCAATAAGCACACACATAGTAATAGTTGTTGTACAGTGAAAAGAGCAAAGGGAAACCAACCGACCGCAAATATGAAACGAGACGTTTCTTCGGTCACGACTTGCTTCAGGCTTGTGTCATTTTCATTTGGAAATGAAAAGATTGGTTTTGTAGTAGACGGTGGTGGTGGTGATGGTGGTGGTGGTGGTGTGGTGGTTGTTGGAAGTGGACCAGATGATTTTGATGAGAATGATGAGTACTGGTAGGTTGGACCAGCCGAGGAGGTGATTGCATGATCATATGTATTTTGATTATTATCCACAGCAGCGTTCAGCCTAAGCAGCGATACAGATCGGTATATGCGTGGTGGAAGTTGGCCACTTACTTAGCTCGAATGCCTCTTGTAGCATTCAGACCACATTTAGAAAATGATCCGATCACACTTGAACAACGACTACTTATTAGACTGCTCAACTACTACTATCACTATCACCTATAAACGATCTCTTTCCCTCTCTCACTCGTTTCCCCAGCATATACAATCTCCGTGTGTTCTTTCCTACAAGTGAATGCCACAGAGCTGAATACCGTAAATTTGTATTGATATCATTATTATTATATCTTTATCTACAGATACTGTAGTGTTGTGAGCTGAGGAGGAAAATTAAGCAAATCGTACATTTCTCAATTGACAGACTCATGTTCTGTCATACGAACACGAGATAGGTATCCCCATCTCTGTATGAGGGCTTATTATGATGTAACCGTGAAATAGGGAGTGAACGGATTGAAAGGAATTCCTTGTTCGCCGCAGCAGCAGTTTACATTATATTCATTTTTGAAGTAGTAGGAAAGTGTGCTGTACGTAGAAGAGTGGTACTGTAATGTAAATATAGTCTGCATTGGATTACTGATCCTTGGCTTGGCTCTGTGCATCATTATGGTAATTTGCAGCAGTTTATGTGCGACATCTGCGGAATTGAAATATTTTGTGGTATCATACAATGAAAGGATGAGAGCTAATGAAAGAGATCATAGTGGTAGGTATTTAGTATGAGAATGTAGAGAGAGATGAGTTTTGCTTACATGGGAGGTAATATGTTGCCTCGTCCTTTTGTGCTGCTCTGCTCGTATGTCAGGGCAGCGATATTGCAAAGTGTGCACAGGTATACACAGGGGAGGTTGGAGTGTAGAGCTACTTTTGGGTCATCATTTGGCAAAAGTCTTCTTGTTGATTTTGATAAGTCGCTCGTTCGTGAAAACTAGTCTGGTGGAGCTCAAGGCCGCTTTGCTCAGGACCAGAGGAGGTTGCTGTGTCCTGTGGCAGCACACAAAGATTTTAAAATGATGAAGTGTTCGTCAGAGCATTGTGTGTGCGTCGACTGCGGGGAAATCTATCGAAATTCATGCAGAGTCCGAATGTTGTTTAATGGAGATGAAGTAAACTGAAGTCAAGCCAAGTCAAGGCAAGGCGAGTGTGCCTTGCCATTCTCTGTGTGTGTCTGTGCAATCTGAGGCGAGCATTACTAAGTACTACTGTTGCTTCACTTTTGCTCATCTTTGACTCTCACAGTCAGCTTAATCTGCTGTTGTTGTTGTTGTTGATGATGATGAGGCTGCGAGCACGTTTAATTTTCTCCCGTCCACTCTTCTGCACCTTATACTTAGTTAGACTGTATGGCCATTTAGTGGTGTGTACTTTTCACGGCATCATATTCACCGTGGTTTTATTATCTCTCTGTACTAAATACTAATCTGAAAACTCAAAGCTGAAAGCCGCTTAAGGACAGAACATGATGAGCATCTGCAGTGATTTCAGTTTGCTGCAACTCTTCTCTCCACCTTTTTCACATTTATACTGCCTATATAAATATATGTAGCTAGGTATTAGATATGTGTGCATGTGCACAATGTATTTGGTATATAATGTGTGGTGAATAAGAGATGTAATGATAAAGTGAGGTAATAAGTCAGCAAAGGCACTGGTTTCGCTCGCTTGTACAAATTCCATTGCAGAGTCAGGGGAAACTACAGAGGAAAAAAAGTCGCACAAGACAAGAAGCAACAGGTGGCAAAGGAAAAAATCCTTGTTTTAATGATATCAACGACATTCAAGGGCTGGCCTGGAAGTGCTAGGCTGGTGGTTTCGTCTACATAATGCCTATAAGTAAGTAAGCCATACAACTATCGCATCGTCTACACTTGCATCAACAGACAGACAGACAGGTGGAAAAGTGGAAAGAATCAAGAGGGAAAAAATCGATAGAGCAAAAATTCTTGTATATAACACATTGTTATGTTATTTAAGTGTAGAATAGGAATTATGAGCATTTAGAATAGTCAAGATTGGCATGATTATATTTTTGAAGCTGGATGAGTGTGTAGTGAGTGGTAAAGGGAATTGGGATGAATTGTATTTTTGTCAGTGGACTCGAACGCCCTGGCCGGCCGGCCGGTGATCCGCTTCACACTGGAAATGCAACTTGTGCTCTCTTTAAAACGTGTGTGCCTTAGAACTTACGCTTCTCTCTCTCTCTCTCTCATGGACTTGTTGGTAGATTGCCTGCAGCAAATTGTTCGCGGTTCGGGTAAACATATTTATATGCATGCATTTGCTTAAGCTTTGATAAATTTCGTACCAGATTTATTAATATGAATACTATAAGGCATGTAAAAGTTGTTGGTATAATAAAAGGTTGTGGGAAGGAAGGCAAGTCGAAAGGAAGCATGTTCAGTTGAAGGGATGGCGCCTGTCCCTCTGCTGACTGATTGTAAGATGAGGGAATAAAGAGAGAAGATGCAGAATGTAAAGGTGAAAAAAGTAAACGCACGTGCCCTGGTTTGAAATGAATAATTACCTTATAAATGTATATTTTCCTGTACCACTAGAGCGTTTGCCTTGTAGTGGTTTTGCTCTAAGCGCTATATACATTGGGATATCCCGAATATTATTATTTATATGGTCAGTTGTAGGCCGATTGGTGGACTTGTAGTACGAAAGATTTTATTTACTTGTTTACCTATTATAAAAACCATCAAGAGCAACCAACAACACATGCTCTTATTATTAGGTACGTGGAGTGCACATCACAGCCCTGCTATGAAATCCCTATCTAGTACAATATCTCCCCAATTACAATATTTCATACGTTAATGACTTTGCTAGACTGCCACGTCTTTTCTACGTTGCAGTATTATAATATTTTGACTTGCCTTATGCAACAGAGATTGTTAAAGCAAGGCTGAGCAACTTTAAGGATAAGTTTTTTCCACTCTGATTTCAGGAACAATCTCTATCCGCATCATCTGTTGCAGATCTGTTCTAATTTGTACTTTGAACTGGGGAATAAAATAAAACACCTTAAATCTAACTCGCACGAGAAGAGTGGAAATCAAGTGGAGAGAATTTTTCCTGTAGCCATTTTCCTGAGCAGAATAGATTGGATACATTATTAACTGGTGTATTCTTGTACGCACAGGTACTGCTAACACGGAGATGTCTGCGTGGTAATAATATTTGAGCAAATTGTTGTTGGCCTTCCACATTAGGGTGACAGGAGCAGATGTACTCCATGTACACTTTTATATACACAAACACATAATAATACTGCAAGTGGGTACTTTTCTCGTCCGTTCTCCTCACTCATCTCATCTTCTGTCTACTAAATGATCTGCACTCATGCTGTCTCACATTCTCGGCAAATTCTTGTAGGTACTTCCACTAAATAACTGCTACGTTCTAATAACTCATCATTTAAATAGCAACTACAGGCTTTCACTCAACAAACGACTTAAGCTGATATATTTTTGAGGGATGAACGGGGAAAACTATTCTAAGAACTTGTCTGTTTTAAGTACGTACACAATGGATGAACATTCTTGCAATACTTTGTGAGTTTTAGAAATCTACTGAAGCAGATAGATATCTTGTGTGTGTGTGAGAGAGAGAGAGAGAGGAAGAAAAATGAAGAGAAATGCCATGATTTATTAGAAAGATTTTGTGCGGAGGAGGTGCACGGATTTATTTAGTTATGAGTGGCGCTTGTAATGTGAACTGTTAAATTGTGAGAGGCAAGTTAAAAGAGATAATAACTATCGTCCAGAGCAATGGGTTGGACAGTCCACTGATTGTTATTGCTCATTGTGGAAATAGTACATAGTTGGCCATATAGTGAGGCAGTCCCTGGTCGTAAATTGTGAGTGAGGAGTTTGGTTGTGAAGGTGATGGCGGCTGTGTGCCTCCAGTCTCCTCATAAGTATGTAGTAAAGCCCGGGTTACCTCCTCTTTACTGTATTTTCTTAGTTAAATGGGTCATTCTGGTCGGAAAATTCCAGTTATTGTCCCGAGAGAACATGCTTCACATCATTTCATTTTACCTCAATACAATTACCGGTACCATTTATCGTTAGAGAGAGAGAGGGCGAGTGTCTCAACGAAGGAGGTAGTGAGTGTGCCGTTGTGTGGCTTTGCATTGCGTAGTGAACTTTTGGTGGATTGCATCCGCATTCGGTCCACTTCCTCTCCCAAATCACTGCATAGCCCATATTTCACGTTCGAGAATAGAATGCGTAGGTTTATTATGGAAATGATGGTTGGGGGCCATGGAAATTGAGCGATTGGGTGGACTTTCGTGTGCTTTATCGAGAGATTCGGGCCAAGTTCACTGTTACTTTTCCCTCGTTCGAATATCTTGCTAACAGCCAATAACGTTTCTACTAATTTTATCAGCACCATTTTTCACCCCTCCAGTCAATATCTCCAGAGAGACTCTGACTGAGAGTGCGATTGATTATTCTCAAGGTAATCGGTACAGTTCACATATCATGTAAGATACGTACGTACACATCGTACTGGTAGTTGTGAAGTATGTAGAGTGGCCTCGACTGCTACCCAAGAAATTAATTGGGAATCTCATTCCACTGCATTGCTCTGGTCGCACATCGCTCTAAACAAAGCAATGCAAAGGGTAAAAAGGACAAGAGGTCGAAACCAACTGGACTACATGAATGTGTGTGTGCACTGTATTATACGCTGTTTGGCTCCCAAAATTTACGTTCGGTGATCTGACTGTTTTGCTCATAGTGTCTACGTGCAGAGCAGCAAGGCGTTCGCAATATATTACAAATTTCGGCATGACCAGCTTGTAATTTGCACTAATTTAGTGGAGATAAGCTAGTAAAGATTGAATGGTATGCTGCTGCTATATGCAAAAAGCAAAGGCAGTCCTGACAATGGTCTAATAGTAAGAAGGAAAGAGTAGCTGTACAGATTGATGAGCAGCCTCGGAAAGAGGTTGGGCTTCGTAGTGGGCCAACGAGTTCTGACGAAATTTTTGTGTGTACCAAATTTGCCAACCTCCTCGTCTTCTTCTTCTGTGCGAAATGAAAACAAGGGAGATGGTTTTTGTACTATGAGACAAAGCAGGCCAGGCCAACAGTTACACAAGGGGAAGAACATAGGAATTCGTCGCAAGAGCAGCACACACGGTGAACTGACTGGCCACGTCCACATACCACCACCAAACATAATAGTCATAGGCCGCGAAATAACAATGCCTCACTTATTACAATGGGAAGCAAAGCAATAGCAGCAACAGCACTCTTCTCAATCTTCTGAACTATATGAATGAACTATGAGATCTGTGCTCAGCAGAACCTGAGCTCTGTTCATCATGTTCAATTGGAAATTCAATGTGAATAAGTAGTAACCACGTAGGTACATGTCAGTATCTCTCGCTCGCTCTCTACTTACCATCCACCACATACTTCTGCATGATTTTCCTCTTGACTGGCAAAGTTGTTTGTATTATTGTGGCCTACACACAGATACTACCAACTCCCAGTCACCTATAATAATAATTCTTAATTCATACGTTTAGACTCGTTAGGCTGCGTAGCTGTACTTTTCAGATTTGACTGCCTACTCTAACTTATGTATTGTGGTATTACTTAGTATTATGTTTATATCCAAATGCTGTACCTATCTACTATTCAGTAAAATATGTACACTATGATGGCTTTTAGCATTTCTCCTTTGTGGATATTCCTTTTCAGTCAGTTTTCAATTATGTAGCTCGATATGCATTGTGTGTGCTTGTGGAGATTGGTCCAAGTGTCCAAGAACATAATCACTGTGATTATATTCCACAAGCACATTAATAAATAAGAGTGAGTATTACATTGGGTTATTGCAACACAGAGATTGATATACGGGATTTGTATGAATGTGATTGCATAGTTTACTTGCATAAGTATGCGATATGGTTTTGTGTGTTGTGTGTGTATAGACATGTACATGTAAATAGATTGTGATATGAACTGTGAAATTATGAAGGAACTGAACTCGAACCGAGTCATGTCATCCGAGTTTTTAAAGCAGGAAGACAATAAAGGATAGTAGTGCCTAGTGCCAGTTATGAAGTGGAGAAGAGGAGACTTAAAGAGAAGATCGCATTGTAATGAGCATGACGAGCCCCCGTAGAGCTATTTTGCCTTTCTGTGTGCGATTATACACTGTGCGTTTATGATTGTATGATTACCTGTAGTAGTAAGTGAAATTGCTTTAGATTTCTCGCTGTTGCTTAAGTCAAGTGAAGAGGGAAGTCTTCCCGCAGTCTCCTCTCTCCCGACTGTTTTTGTTGTGATCTATTCCGTTGTTCTCTCTCTCTCTCTTACTTCTGACTGTACACGACTATGATTGTGAGTTGTCGCTCCTACTACTACTACTACTACTTCTACAACATAAAAGCATCAGTCAAGTCAAAAGGGGCCAAGTCCCAAAATTTCATAAGAGCTCATTCCGATTACTCCTTTGCCTTTGTCTCTTTTGTTTTGTTGACTTGAAGGAGCTCTTTTTCTTTGTGAATATGAGAAGGTGCTCTGATGTGTACGTGTGGGGAACATGTAAGTATGTAAGTAGTAGGTAGTTGTTCTGGTGGTGACTACATGCTTGCACATCCTCCTTGTTCTCTCTCTTGTATTTCCAGCGGATTCACTAGGGCCAAAAGTTATTAACAATAAGTCAAGTAAATTCCATTCCAGTCTCAGTATACGCAATGCAGAAAGCGATGACACGATTCAATGGAATTTCCTATGTACAACAAAGAAAACGTGGAAATTGGTAGATAGACGCAGAGCTAATAGCTTGTGATGATAATTGTAGTAGTTAGTTAGTTGAGCTTATCTGTTCCGGGTTGTGGTTTTCTCTCTTTCTGTGCATGGATGGTGGACTGTGTTTGTGTGTGAACGACGTGTCACGTAGGGTTCCACTCATCATCGTCCGTATGAGCATCAAATCAACTAACGTTACATCACATCACACAAATTTCCAAATTCCCTCAATAGTTTTTGCTGTACACTTTCGTGGCAGGACCTTTCATTGCTGTAGAACGTGGAATTTTTTTGGTCTCTAATGTGCGTGAGTAAGTAGAAGAAGGATCAAGCAAAAAATAATTGTGTCAGGTCAGAATCGATGTGATTTTCTTTGGTGGGGTCTGCTGCTGTTGCTCTCGTCCCTTTCACCGATGATGAGTTACTTTTGTCGAACTCGAACAGTTGGAAAGGTCTACTGCTTTGGAATTCGGCTCACCAATCAAATATGTATACGGGAATTATAAAGGAAACATTTTGCACGTGGATTTCCTCAGCGAAAGGAAAAAATCCTCTCCGATTTATTGTAGAAAGGTGTTTATCATGGAAATGCGGAAGGAAGGAAAGAAAAGGGCAGACTGCGAGGGTAGCTGCTATTACTACTACTTATTATAAAAACTGTATTTCTATAATGTCCGCGATTTGATATGAATGGTTTCCATGTACAAAGGAATGGTGGCAGTGAGAGTGAGCATTGGGAGGGACAGTCACTCCAATAAGTGTAGCATTTGATGTGAGAGCTGCCAGTATGGAAATAGAATACGGATCTTGTACAGAAACATTATATCATCATATTATGAAGTGACAGTGTAGAGTAATGTACAGTACATGAGCTTTAGCTGATTGCGTTTCAGTGAATCCAGAGAGTGTTCGCATATGTAGCCTTTCGCATATAGGACGAAGGCAATCTTTTGTAAGTAGTGGTGGTGCCCTTGTGAGAGTGAGAGGGTACAATCCACACAATGGAATTGACGGGCAGCGGACCTAACCATAGTGAACCATAGCAAATGAAATGAAACGAAGTAAACCAGCAGGTCGAGTCTACTCTCTGTAACAGAATGTCTTGGCAATGTACAGTTCGGGTTGTAATGTTAATGCAAATGAATGTAAGAAGACCAAGGAAGAATTGGAATATTAAAGCAACAGGGGAAGCAGTAGCACTGGTTTTCCTTCAGCATACAATTCTCCGTGACTTCTTCCATCTACTGCTGTACTATATTGCATACCTACATATTATCTGCATATTTGTATGACTGTAGCAATTGCTATTCGTAAAAGTATGTAGAATACATTTTAATGCAAAGGAGAGCTATGGTCGTAGTATTTAGATCTTGATTTAATTTATTTTAATTTAATTTGCATTCAACATTCGTAGTAGATTGGATAGGAATCTCATGAAATAGAGAAGTAACATCTCTGTGGCTCGACAGCCGAAAAATTAAGATTGTAAATTCAAGTTGGCACTACTCGTAGTGGAAGTAGACATTGTGGAAATGCGTCATTAATTCATATGTTTGGGAAATCTGTGAGGGCGAGTAAATGTACACAAGCAAGACAGATTCCATTTCAGTCTGTCTCTCTCTTGTCCAGCGGCATTTGGAACACACCAGAGATTTTTCATTTCCTCTTTTTAAATGTTACTACAATATGAGGCAAGAGTGAGACATGAAATCTGATGAGATCTAATGGAAGTTGTTGTTGTTGAGTGATGATACGAAGAATGTTTTCCAGTTCATTTGCTCCGTACTGGTGGGTATAATGGAAATTTTGAAGAATTGAATGGACTCTGTGCGAGCAGTTAATTGTTTAATGTGAAGGTCCCACTGTTCGTAGGAAGACATGCATTGGTGTGTTCAAATCTTTTCTGAAGGTGAGACTATAGGCGGTTCTCCATACTGTGAGTGTTATTAGTAGGAGAGATAGGGTTTTGGTCGATGAATATAGAAGTTAGGGAGCAATAATGAAAAATGAGAAGCGAAATTGAGGAGCAGTGGAAGAGAGTGAGTGTGCGCGCGTCACTGTAAAGCAGTCAAAAGTGAAAAATACGAGTTTTATCCCGAAAACAAAATATGTAGGATTGGTTTTACTGTTGGCGTGTCATGGGTCGAGAGAATGAGTTCAAGATTACGAGGATTGCATGCGTGGTGTGAGTCCGAAGAAAAAGAAAAGAGTAGAAAAGGCACTGACTGCGAGAGCGAGACGAAAACAATGCGATAGATTTCCTTCTTTCATTCTCTTCTGCTGCTCTCCGAGAGTTCACTTGCACACAATTTCCCCCAATCTATATATTTATACATAAGATACTGAGCCAGCGACGACCTGTTGCACTCTTTTTCTCTTCCGTGTGTTTTTCTCTCTTTCGTAGAATCTGCTGCACAAGTGCCTTACACACACCGTACTAGCAGAGTGGATACCCATTGCTATTGTGTGTGTGGTGGTGGTGGTGGTGGTGTGATGCTGAAGCCCAAATTCACCTGCTGATTAGAGAGACAGGTAGACGCGCGCGGACTCTTTCTTCAGCCTCCGTTCGTTTTCTTTCTACGAGCAATTCCTAAAAAAATCATTTCTTGGCAAAGGAAAAGGTTTATTGGCCTAATGCCTTACTAGCAACCCTCATGGGGTGGGGGCGGACAGACTCCACTTGTCAAGAATGCAATGGACTTTCCGTGGTTTTCCTCACTCTTTGTTACATACCACACTTTTACTTTAGTTACGACCAAGGCGAGCGCTCCAGCCCAGCTCTTTGAATTAGTCTAATAGCACTCTCTCTCTCTCTATTCTTTTCTGTCTCCAACTGCAGATCTCAGATATCGACTCTGTTTCGATCTCTCTGGCTGTATCCATATCTCATCCCTGTTCTTCAATTAGTTGTCTTGTCTATCTTTTCCACTGCAATACAATAGAAAAGAAACGAATCCAATAATGGAGTGATCGGTGTAAAGATCCTTCCTTATATGCTAGTACTGTAGTATCCTTGCCTCCTATGTAGTAACTATAGAGGCTTAATGTATAATGTATACACCTCGCGATAAACAGTTGGAAAATGATTAGTGGAAGGAAGGCTGTGAACCATTTCAGTAAATTGCAGGGAAATGTCACGGAGTTAAGAACCTTAAGAAAGACTTTGTAGCACTAAATGAAACGAACTGACCTGCGTAACCTCAACTCACTTGCTCTCTCACAGAGTCGAGAGTCGATCCCTGTGCTATGCCATTAGCTGTATTTCTGCTGTTGTTGATTGTCTCTGTGTGAGTGACAAAGACAAAAACAATGTCAAGATCAGTGGTGAATTACCGTTTTGTTTTGTTTCTTGTGTCAGGGCAGTATTACATTTCATTTGATAATTGAACCGATAATGGATGCTTCTGTGTGTGGGGACAGATTAGTCTGTCTTAGTGCTGGCTTTGCTCTCTCTTCTCTCCTACTGTCTGTTGTGCTTTACTAGTATTTAGTGCAAGACGAAGATGAAGAGTAAGACAGAGAGAGGGAGAAAGACCGACAAAAAGAAAGGGATGTTCATTTCCATGGGATGACTAGTCATAAAAACTGTTATGAGGAATTCTACTCTCGCGGTGAATAGTTTTAATGATAAAAACATTTAGGGAATGATGAATGTGAGATCGCTGCTAATGTGTCACCATTAGTACCTAATATATATATAGATATAAATTCGGATGTTGTTGGTATGTTAGGCACTTTATAGATGAACAGTTTGGTTAGTGATCAGGTCTTGTGTGTGAGCTCCTCTATCAAGTAATCATCATCGAATTCAATCTGCTTGTTCATGAAAACATAGCGTGAGGCAGACAGCAAGACGGATCTGTGAGACACACTCGAGCCTTGTGTTCTCTGTGTGTGTGTTGACTCTGTGGTCTGATTATCTGCCGTCCTCTATATCTCTGCATATAACGTAATTTGGACTGACTCTCTGTGTCCACCGTGAACGGTATTGTGCTGTTTAATCTGACGAAGGTATCTGCATGGGAGGAATGCACATTCCTTCCCGAAAAGATTAATTACACGTACAATACCCACCAATGGAGAAATGTTTTGTGTCTCAAATTATCAGTATGGTTGCATACATAATGCACCTCTATGGTAAAAGGTATAGTAAGTAGTACGTGGATGTGTACGTGGACTCACAGGTAAAATTGTTTTATGTATTTGTGTCTTGAATCGGATTCCTGTGGTTTTTATGACTTTGTAACTGCATGCTGTTGTCTTGTGTGCATTCCTTGAATTGACAGTGTAATTACAGACTAGAAGCAATCCTTGGTTGCTTTCTCTTCTCGTCTAGTACGTGAGATGCCATAGTGATAATGATATGGTAGTGAGTGCATTCGTATTTAAATGAATAGTCTCTTTTGGTAGATCATCTCATTTGTCAACAAGTTCTATCATTTCCATTGACTGGCCTGTTATTTAATTTCACGGACGTGCAGATACCTACTACTGACGTGCTTCATCAACATATTAAAAACCTGTAACGACATTGTTTTGTTTTCCTTTTGGCTTTGTTAGTTAAACTTAATGAATGACAGACGGGATTTTAATGGGCGAGACAAAATAGATCGAATGTTTTGCATTCCTGTCCATTAGCAGACTTGTCGCTGCACCTCTTCATGTCGTCATGTACTCTGTGTTCCTGGTGTATATAGGTATATACGTGTACGTAGTACTTATGTATTGGAAATTTGCATGAGAATGGATAGATTGAGATTGAGAGAAGGGGAAGATCGGTGTGCATGCACTTTGGGAAGGGCATAGCTAAATAACTGCATTGCAAATGTCGAAAGAAAAGCTGTTGATTCTGTGTGTTGATAGTGTTAGGCTGGTGAGCGGCCAGCAGCACAGAGTTGTTTATATAGATATATTTAGTGGAGCGACTTGTTGTGTATCTGCATTTAATATGGACATAATATTATCTGTGTACCTATACTGTGTACATATAAATGACTTGGAATCCTGATCTGATCTGGTTTTCGTATGTTGAGCGAGAGTCGAAGGTCGGCTCATTTTGATGTCTGTGTTCTCTCGTCTTCTACTCGGCTGGCTATCTCTGTGTACATAGAAATATGCAGTTTACTCTTTGCTCAGAATGAAGGATAAAAAAATGCGCATTTACGGCTCTCAGATTGCACACTGGAATCAAATTGCTCTATGGCTTTATTTTTGAATTATTTGTAATCGAGAAAGAAGCGGAACAGAGACAGAACCAGAGAGAGAGAGAGAGAGTTGATGATCATGATGGTATTCTTTTCCTATCGAATTCTATTAAAAATTCTGTTCCACCCGACTGTTTAGTGGAGGAGAGCGGTACATGGTGACTGAGTGTACGTACGTACACATTCGTAGGTATTCATCGAAATTCTGTTGATGATGATGATGGTGGTGGTTTTAGAGGCAGTGCGGGCGCGATGATGAGACGACTGGAAGAAAGAAATGTGGGCTTATTAACGCGTGTATATCTCTGCTGTCTTGTGGCTTGTTCTAGTAGTCTACCCCTAGAGATATCATATTATGATCTTTGGCTTGCCTTGCTTTTTTTCTATTCAATTCTACGTCTGTTTAGTTGTGCGTTGTATTTACTACGTCGTCCTGTCTATATACGATTGATACGATGCACATCTCTCTCTCTCTCTCTCTCTCCGCCAATACTCTAAATGACTTACTATACAGTATAAGCTGTGCGGTAATACGCACAGAGACTATAAGAAACACCACACCACCACCATGTCTCTCTCTCTCTCTCCCTTGATTTTTTGTCCAACTTTTAATAAGTGGATAATGAATCGGTCGGATATCTTTTTCGTGTTCGTCTGACGGACTGACCGGATTGGTTTCCTTGCACTAAGTTTAAGAGTAAGTAATGAAGATTGGAGATGAGGAGAGAAACTTGAGACACACTCGCACTCACTGGCTCGTATACATTCAGTTTACTCGTGCAGATAAATAGTAGTACTTATTATTATATGGTGTTGTAGCTGTGTCTGTGATTACCGTGATGCCTACTCATAATATTATCTGTTTTGTGGAATGTTGGCGAAAACCTTGCATTATTATCCATACTTATTGCTATCAGATGCATGGTGATTGGATTCCAACCCCGTTTACTTTGGTTTGCTTGCCCTCACTCATTTTACTGCCTGACATGTGTAAGTAGGGAGATAGAGACACACACACACACACAGAGATCCGGATGCTTTAAACAATAACATGCTTACCTATCCCTACTTACTAGCTGTATATACATGCTAGGTACCTAATGATACATCCACAGCTTACTGATATTAAAATCTCCCCGCATTGCTGTCTAGTTGCATTCTAGGCATTTTTGCATATACTAATATTGCGCTTTGCACACAGATGTTCTTCTAGAATTTCTGTGCATTGGAAACCGTTGCTTGGAATGTGGTGTAATTGGCTGTAATGTAATGTCATGTGGCACCTGTCGTAATGTGCATGCTCAGCTTAACTCTATTACAATTACTTTTGTATTAATTTTGATGGCTATTTATTGCAAATTGTAACTCTTTGCTTACTTATTTATGCGTGTATATCGCTTCTTGCAGGTGGAAATCAAGGCTTAGTACTGGAAGAAATACTCAAAAAAACTACGAGAACGTTTATTACTCTTTACAGGATCGGAGTTTCTGTTTGCTTTGAATGTGGCTTGATGTCTTATGGCACAGGTAACTACATTAAAAGCAAACCAATTGAACAGCATTCAACATTCAGATATGTATGTAGAAAAATCTGAAAAGTAAAAAATTAACTAGAGTTGCATATCTCTTTTATCCGATATGTGTTCTTTGTGTGTGTACACACACTCAAGTGGCTACACACATAAAGGTGGCATGTTGATACAGATTGTGGAGGTAGCAGGAGCAGCAGCAGCTCTTGTACTTATTAGATGAGAGATATTCTCATAGCAGTATAGTGTGTTGCATGTTTTACGTACAGTACGAATTGAGATAATGTGAAAAGGTAGTCAAGTCAGGTCAGGTCAGTCTCACTCTCTCATGAGATGTGATTTAATTTCGAGCACCAAACTAAGGAGCGCCCGCTCCCATCATATCACATCACTCCACTTCAATTCTGCTCAGCTCAGAGCTTAGACGAGCGCACAACAATGGGAGAAGCCAAGCCTCTTGAATAGGAATTATGTTTGCAGATAAAAAGCTGTCTTGTTCCAGATCTGGTTTTCCTCTAGGAGCTGCGAGCTCTCTCTGTTCACTACACATACTACATACAAGCATTACTGTGTAAACGAAGAGAGCAGAGACTACGGGTGAAAGCATCATGTGAGATGTGAACGGAATGCTTCTCTCTCTCTCGTCCTCAATGGTCTATATTATACATGAAAAGAGAAATAGTCACTTGCAGAGATTTGTTGATTTTTTTTAATTGTAACAGCCAGACCAGAACATTCGCTGCTGCTGCTGCTGCTGCTGCTGCTCCGGTGCATAAAAGTGGGTAGGTAGACGTGGAAGGCAGGCAGGCAGGCAGGCAGGCTCGGCCGGCTGGAGGAATAATGAAATTCTATCTTATGCATATAAGCAATTGTATTTGACTCGCGTATTTATGTTGTAGAGGATTTATTCGGATGTTTGAGTGCTATTTAATCCATGAGAAGTGACAGTCATGAAGAAGCACTGCTCTCATGATATATTCATTAGCTTCTCATTGAAAGGCTGCATTTGAGTCTGCGATCAAAGATTACTCATACATTATAAACTTACTGCTTTACATAGTATAGATAAGTACAATTTGTATCTCTGGTCAGATGGTTTAAATTGCCTACCAACTACACTTTTCCATTCATCCGAATTGATGTCATTGTACAACAGTCTCGTTGATTTCCTGTTAATTTATTCAGTGACATGAGAAAGGGACTGCTCCACCACCAATCCACTAAATCGCTCTCGTCGGCTCCACGGTGCACAAAATGAGGTGACTAGTTGAAATTCTCTGATTGATATGTAAATCGGAAAATGGTGGCGGTGGAAGATCGAAGGGAATTAACGACGACGACAAATCAAACAGACTACTTGCCATGTTCCAACGACGACTCTGTGTCTGCACAATAATGAATGTTGTGGAAGCAGGAACACATTTAAGATATATATATTTATATATACGAGGGACCAACCTTCTGAGTGCATGTTGAAAGGAAATATTATTCTGAAAAAGGTACACATTGTCAGTCAGCCATAGAGGAGAATGTTGTCTGCGAAATTTGTTTGATTGATTTCTTGGCATTTTGTGGTGAAGTGCGTACAGATTGAACTTGAAGAGGCAGACAATTTCCTCTCGTCTTTTGTAGTGCGCTTTTTTAAGTATGTCCCATGCACCTCTGTGTCTTGTCGTGATTTGCTTTCAGAAAGAGTGGAGCTAAGTAGTAGGGAAGAGAGATGAGAAACCTGGGGATGTTGCTGCTGCTGCATGGTGAACATCTGCTCGACATATTTATATACCTTTATATCAGTAATGAGTATCTGTGTGTGCCTGTGTGTGCGTCTGAGATTTGGCCATAACCGGCTTTTCATTTCTGAGGAAGGATACGTAGATTTTATGTGCAATAAGCTTTACTGCTGATGCTCCATCCTGTGCATTCAAATGAGAATTCTCCTATTATAATAGAGACGAGAGAGTTGCAAGCCAGCAGTCGGCATTAGAGTTTCGTCAAGAGGAGAAGCTACGTGAGGTAAGGTGAGATGATGTGACTGGACCGGACTCTTCAGAAGGAGTCCGTCCGTGAACACACAGAGCCCCTCTCACTTCCCAAGACAGGCTTTCAGAAATGTTCAAGAATTTATTATTTGCACAATGGAGAATACCGGAGGAACGCAATGGGTCACACAGGCACACACAGATAGCATATTGCATTAGTACTTTCGTGGAGATCAATGTTTTAAAATGTTTGACGGGCGCTCTTATAGGCATTTCCCTCCCATCAGAGCGCTTCACTGTCTTCAGGAAATTTCGTCGTGAAGCCGCAAAGTGTTTTAATTCTCTCTCTCTCTCTCTCTTCTCTCTCTCTCTCTCTGAGAATGAATTGGAAATGATCTGTCAAGGGAAATAATATCTGCACAATTTAATTTCTGCGAATTAAATTCTCATTTATTTCCCTAGAAGCTGGGAACCTTCACACGTTCTTACCTCATCTTGTGCAACATTGGAGGATCCAATCGTAAACATTTACTTTTGAGTGATAATGTTTAGAGCTCATTTGATATGAGCACGACAACAAGAGGCAATTGAAATTTTCACAGACATGTTGGTAGTTGTATGTTGGTGTCTGTGTGTGTATGGTCAGCTAGTTATGTGTACGATAGGGCATGTCATGTCATAGCTAAAATTCAAGAATTAGCTGCAGATAGGAAAAAGTGTTGTTGGCTCTATCGAGTTGTGTGGTTCGCTAATAAATGCCTCACACGTAGGCCAGACAGCCCTGCCAAGCCTCGTTCTCTCTCTCTCTCTCTCTCTCTCTCTCTCTCTCTCTCTCTCTCTCTCTCTCTCTCTCTCTCACACACACACACTCACTACGCAGCACAGGTATGCATGTATGTGTGGCTATGGCATGTCATGAGAAAAAACTAAGGTATTCAATTCAGCAACTACTATAGTTAGTTTAACTATTACACTGTGTGGTGCTACCTGCGTACCTAGCTTACTACTACTGCTTACTAGTTGCCTGGCTGTCTTGTCCTGTCCTTAGCACTTCTGTTCATGCGGGATGGGGATGGCAACTCTTTAGTCTCACAGCCTCATCATCATCGTATAAAAACTCTCCTCTGGCTCTTTTCTTTAATATATTATTGACGATGCTCTTCGGCCTAACCTTTGTGTTTACTGCCTCCGTTCTGTTCACTGCTGCTGATTTCTGTACCACCAAATACATTACATAAAGATCACTCAGACCTCGCACAATCATCCACAGAGAGACAAAGTTCACTCTTCCGTGTACTACTACACAGGCTTCACTTTGGACAAATCTTGTTGGATTCTACTGAAGTAATAATAATATATAGGAAATAAAACAAGAATGAAGAGTCGAGCTCAGAGAATGAACAGTGATTTTAACATTTATTCTTGTATGTAGACCGTACTCAAGTCTCAAGCTACTTCTCAGTCTCGTAGTGCTATACAATGAAAATAATTTGATACATAACGGACAGGACTAGAGGAGGACGTTGTAGAGTGAGCACTGATAGCATGTAGAGTGAACTCTATGGTTTTTTATGTTGGTGTGAATTGCGATGATACCCTCTCCGTTCTTTTTATATAGGGCGATTCTTTTCCTCTCCACTTTGCTCGTATTTCATACAGGGAGAATTGTGAGCTTGCTGTGCATCTCTTGGTTGCACACACTTTCGACTTTGTACGAACGCTTCCAAATTTTTATCCACCATTCACAATCGAATTTTTCTCTCTGTGTGCGTATCAATTTAGCCAACTTGAATAAAGTTAAATTCCAGTCGCGTAGTTGTCCGGTGAATAGAAAGAAAGGACAATAATACAGCCTCTCTCTTTGTTGGTGTTCATTACGTGATTTGCTTAGCGAAATATATTCTGGGTTTCTCACACCTTTTTAAAAGCTTCCCTCCGATCAAATCTTGTTGCTCGTCTCCCTCTGGTCTGAAAACAGTCTATCCATAGTCTCTGACCTATTATACTAGCTGGTAACAGTCTTGCTGTCTACCTCATTTCTACAAATGAATACCCAATTGTTTAACATACTCGTACATATTATTAAGTAGTTTTTTGTGATTAAAAACGAGATCGGTTACTATACAGACAAATACGCGCGCACTTTCACATTATCATTACTATCTAGTTGTAGTCTGCCCAAATCTTGGACAAGGGTTTCATACAGAGTCGCGCTCATTACCAGATTGGAAGGAAAAGGGTATAATAATATTTAGTCAGTTAATTGTTGAACGGATGCCCTGCAGATATTCAACGGCATGATTGGTGGATATCATTCTTTGAACTGTGCCAACATACCTCCATAAGTATATAGGGGGAAGGGGGAACAAGGATGAAAATGCATAATTCATGTTTGATGGAATGAAAATAGTCAATTCCTTTAGTAAAGTGGTGATTGTTGTCCAGTAGGCACTCTCATCTCGTTGATTGGTACGGGGATACGAGGAAAAAAGGGCTTGTCGCTCTTCTGTTCAGCAGAGGCATTGCGTTTTCGCATTGTTGTATTTACTAGGAAATACATTGAATTTATATATTGAACCCTTTGAGTGGAATCGAAAGATGGTCACACAAAAAGAAATACTGTACTTATAAATACGGCGGGTAGTCATAATAAGAAATGCTCAGCCCTTGTATTCAGCATTGAGGAAGGATTCTTTAGGAGTTTGTTCGGTAGGTGTGTGCTGTTTTCGTGTAGGCTAGCGTGAGCACGTTGTATTCATAATAATAAGAGACCTATTAGGCACTGGGTCGTCCCGTCACTGTCATTCAAAGTGGGGAAATAGGTGGAGATACTTTTTCACTCCAAGTGGACGGCTAAGAAAACAGTCTGTGGAGATTTGTTGGTGCTGTGCCGAGGGGTGAACAAAGAAAGGTCGTCGTCGGATTCAGGAAGGAAGGAAGGAAGGAAGGAGCCCCAGATTCAAGGTGCATGAAATGTAGCTCTTTTAATGCACTCGCTCATTTATGCGAGTCGTGTGCCAAAGGTGGAATCTAATCTTATTTGATGGAAGATCAACGACTGATCTCTCCTATTCATCCCGATTCGTCTCTCCTCTTCGTTGCATTCAGACAGTGAGCAGACGAGAGAGAGAACACCTTTCTTCTCTCAGATGGCTTACAGTCGAGGTGTTCGTCAAGGGAAGAAGAATAGAAGACATCTCTTCGTGACGGCTCCGCCGCACTCTGTGCAACCCTAGTTCACTTTCGTTTACATTGCGTACCATTTATATAGAAGATAAGTGTGTACGTTACTGCATTCGATCCGATTGAATTGAATCTTTCAACCGCGTGTACTCTCTGGGCCCGTTCTCTTCACCTTTCCTCTATTTACTGTAAGGCTTTCTTAAAAGGTGCATCACAATCAGTTGCATTTATTCTGTCCACAGAATAAATGTATCTCGTGTGCAGCAGCAGTACACAAAGTGAAAAGAGTCAGCCTACAGATGCAGTGCATGGCACAATTACCAGTTCTTATCTCTATCAAAAGATTTCCCGGTACGCAGTGCGGCCTTTGAAATTAAAACAAGTGATAGCAGCTGGGTGTGCTCAGCAGTGCAGTGGTGGGCAATGCAAAATATAAATTGTATGTAGGACAGATTGAACGGGCAAAAATCCTCCACTGCCAACGTAATATTTATAACCGTGTAAATGTAATGGTTCAAGAAATTCTATACATATTTAGAAATACAGTATACAGACCTTTGCACTTTATCTTGCTTTTACTTACTGCTTACGCTCGTATAGATACAATATGCTTTATCTTTGCAAGCAATCGCATAATAAGCCGTGAAATGCATACCTTGACATAGGAAAAATGCTTTCTACCGCTAATCATATCGGACACAACAATGTGGCCTTATAGAGAAAGGGAGCGCGCTGCTTAAAATGTATGCATATAGAGTCATATATAGTCCCTCTAGGTATTTCTACTATTTGATAAGGAGCAGAGAGCTTTTCTCTCTCTCTGTCTCTCTCTCTCTCGCTCTCTTCATTATTAATGCAGAACAGAGCCGAATAGAAAGAAGTTGATTATAACGGCTTCTCGGCCATTTACATTTACTTTCAGGCTTTTCTTTACTCCTTTTTAGTTCAATCAACACTGGGAGGCATTCTTACCGTTGTATCTCTCTGGCTATTTTCTATTGAGTATTCATATGTAAATCTCCGGAGACAGCGTAAACGGTCGAGTGCGTAGTCTCAGCAGCAGTAGTAAATAGTGAGCACACGTGGACTGTAGGCACTGGGGCAGCGGCATGGAATTCGTTGCTCCAGTCTTGTGATCTGATTACGAATTTAGGTCAAATGATATCATATGATTTGACTTGATTTGATTCCATGTGTAGTGTGAAGATGATGAGATGACTTGAAGGCCCTGCAACGATTTTCTAGTCAGCTTGTTCTGATTTTGACTGGACTTCATAGTGGACTTGACGGCTTTTCTCTCAATTTCCACCACCACAACAATTTCAACCTCCATCGCTCCGCTCTGCAGTTTAGTAGCGAGAGCCAGAATCGATAATAGAGTTGAAAATACCTTGTACCCTTAATGAAAACTGCTCTTTCTTTGGAGCAGCCCTGCATAAGTCTTGCATTTAATGACGAGAGCACATGCTATAAGCAAAGCATTAGTAATAACAATAATTGTGCGGCCGTAAGGAGATTTTTTTTTGTACATTCAACGCAATCGAAGTCAATTCAAATATTAAAATTCAATGGACATTGCATACGTAATGCATTATGCATCACTCATTCGTACCTTTAAGCGTCCATGCACTCAGAAATAACTGGATAGTTTGTATTTGAATTGTACGTTTCTGTACGTGATGATGATGATTTGACGGGCAGAAGTTTGTTAGACTGCGTCCTCATTATTGTATTTAATACGTAGATAGACATTAGAGGTAAAACGTACGTGCTAGGCTTAGTTAACAAATCAACAACAAAGATACAAAACCATCATCAGAAAATCTGAATATAAAGAAATCTCGGTCTGTCTACAGAAATTAGTTGTTGGTGTAATTGACGTTTTTCTTAGTAAAAGTTCCTCAAAATTAATCCATTGTCTTCCATTTTTGTCTACTCAATCTAAGCGGGTGGAAAGTATTGCTAACGTTAAAGTCGTTTCCTGCCCAGTGAGATTGAGCGATAGCTGTTGTGAAGTAGAATAATTTTTGGAACTAATCAATAGTATTTAATAGTTCGGCATGCATGTGAAATCACTTGAAATTATAAAGTTGCACTCGCACACGCAACAAAGGATTTAACCTTTACAAAGGTCATACTACATAGTTTGTAGTTAAACTTCTTCAAAACCGCCAATCAGTCAATCACGGGAGGAACAAGATTTGGAATTCTTGAATCTTTGCTAGGAGCCAAAGCGAATTCGGAATGCTTTTTTCAAGAAGAGGGCAATCGGTGAGACAGTGAGGCGTTTGCTTTCAGTTAGCGCTTATTCGTATCAAAAAGGCATGATTTTTTGTTCGAATTTACTTTTGCATGAATGCCCAAATGCATTTTAGTCTGTTTAATAGAATGCTATATTGGTGCGCATTGTGCTGGATTAGATGAGAAAGGTGTCCCCTGTGGTATAGGGCACAGTCGCGTGCCCAAACTGCATAAGAAGACTAGAGAGAAAAGACCAGGTGCTCTGGATTCTAATTCTCCATCTCCCTTTTCTCGTTTTCCGTTGTGTCCTCCGAGCTTCTCCCTTCTTAAGTGTATTTCCTCTTGGATTGAATGATGGAAGAGTCTTGTCTTATTGCCCCGTGCCGTTGCGTGGCTTTGACTGTTCTGCTCTGTTGTGTGGCTCACTTCCCATATAGGCCCAGTGTTTTGTACACAGTAGTTATTACATGGTGTCCCTATGAAACGGAAATAATCAAAAATCAGCCTCCTCTCGGTTTTGTTCAACTTCTACTTCCTAAGCTGGAGAGGATTTTTGAATGTCTTGCGGGGTTCGTGACACAAGCCAAGTTCATTGTGTGAAAGGAAATGCATTTCTTTTATTTCCCCTGCTGCTGACGGTCTGGTGGGTCGGTGCAGCTTGCGTTTTCATTGTCAATGCGATCTTTGAGAATTATTTGACTTGAATTCACTTGCATTGTGTGAATAGATTAAATGGAATGGAAAAGAAGAAAGGCAACTGGTCTGACAATGAATTGAGAGTGACACTGGCGCACAGTTGATTTAGTTAAAGACATGACAGATCAACAATGTTCACTGTTTTCCCCTATTTATTCTGTCTCAGTTTATTTAATGTCTTGCTGTTTTGTGGGATTTCAATGCCCCAAGAGATGCACTCGGTCAATCGTTGACTTTCGGCTTCCCTTTGACATCTGATGATGTGCTATTTATGTGCACTATTACAGTCGTGTAGCATTTTCGTTGGTTATGTGTGCCATCCACTCAATAGTCGAGTTCGCACGTACCAGCAGTGCCATTTTGCACAGAGCTGTCCCATCTGTAATAATATTGTGCGTGTGTGTGTGTGTGCCGAAGTTTGTCCAAGTTTTTTGCACTGTGGCCCATTCGAGCATTTATTGTGGTGGTAATGAAGTCGACCGACTGAAGCGAAGCAGTGAGACTTTGCGCATTCCATTGAATTCGACACCTACTCCCAATAAGCTTGTGCTTGTAATACCGTGTTCACTTCTACAGAGCTCTGTCTCTATGTAACTCTCGAAGCTGCTCATGTCGTGTCAACTGTATACGAACCATAATTTACAGCTTAGAATCTCATTACTTATTCCCTATTCTACTTATGTAACACTATGCGTGCATACCTCTTCACTTCTGTGTACTTCTTCTATTTACTACTACGGAGAGATGCTGTTGTGTGCACTGTACACATGTAATCTCTGGTCTACAGCAGTCGTAAAACTTTACTAATGCAGTGTGACTAGTGAGTTATTACATGTTGATGGAAACATACTTTCGCACAGGTTTGCTTTCGTCTGGAAAGCCCGACCAAGGGTCACTGCTTAACAACAGAACTTTAGCAGAGAATAGAAGGTCGACATTGTAGGTAGGGAGAAGTGCTCAGTCAGTGAGAAGAAGTGTTTGCAGTTTCTGGTGTGGCAGAGGAATGTGAGTGATTGTGTAGTTTTGAATGAGAAACACCTTGTGAAATTGTTTATTTCACTGTCGGCCTCTCATTCGCAGACACTGACATTGAATTAACTGACTCGCTCCGTACCTTAACTCTTTCAGTGTACTAAGAGTAGGATTTAGAATTGAGTACAGCAGCCAACAGATCCGATCAACTGATTTCACTACTAGTTTACGATCTGTATGCAAAATTCTAGACCCTTCCAGTATTACTACAGGTAACAAGTTGAATGTGAGAGTTGCTGAGACTATATAATAGTACATAGTATATTTTGCCCTTCTCTCTCACACTTGTATATTAGTATTAGGTAGGTGTTCATACTGTTTTATTGAATACAGCATGTGGACTACGTTGCATGTTAGCTGTAACGCAAATATGATATAGGGCCGAAAATAGCGGACTGACTGACGGATAAATGCTCACTTGTGTTTTGTATGACTTTTAGAATTGGATTATGTGTGCATAGTTTTGTTGCGGTCATAAGAAATAATGCGTCTTCAGTTCACTTCAGTTGAGATTCTGTCCTTTCTGTTGTCTTGTTCGTAATGTTTACAACGGGGGTGTTTTGGACTGCTGTCTCCTCTAATGGCACCCTTCTTGTCATGGAGAACATTTCAAGAATTAGCCATGCACTTTCAGACAAAAGTCAAACCACCATACGTTTTCATACAATGGTCGACTATAATAGGTGTAGCACTCTGTAAGCTATTCTTACACTTTAAACACATTATACTACTTGAGTACAATAATAATATGGTCATAGCCATTAAGCAGTTGCATTGAGCATGAATGTACGGCGTACGGTCTGGAAACTACTAGGAAATAGTAAATAAATAATATTTATTCTAATGATTGAAGATGAGAAGAGAGAACACGTTCCAGCTGAGAAGAGAGAGGCATTTATTATTCTGGATCCGAGTATTGTTTCCTTTCGTTTGTTTAAATTAGTAAAAGAATGATGCTGAGAGAAATCCTGTAGCTCACATGGAGTGGTGTATGCAAGGCTGAACAAAATGTATATTACATACATGTAGTAGATGATTGGAGAGCACTTGTTAACTCCGAATGAATATGCAGATGGGGATATAATTTTTTTTTCATTCCTTCTTTCTTGACTTACATAACTTACATGATAGTAATAAAGTTTGCCTGAGACGCTTATGAGCATTGTGATATTATGGTGGAGTGGCAATTATTTTCGGGTGATTCCGAGGTTGGACTTACCAGTCCTAGTCTAATAAGTCATCATTGAGGAATGAAAGGAGTTGCGTGCAAAAGAGACGTTATGTTATACCTGTTCTGCTTTCGTTTGACTGACTGCTCTCTTCTTTTTTCTATGAATATGCTAAGTGTCTCGAAAGAATTTGCATGCAAATGATTGGAAGTTTTGAGAGAGAGACTACTCTTTGTCGGAACATTCAGGATTCACTGCCATTGCACATTGACTGTACAGTGATTTTAAGTTGGCAGCGGAGCACGACTGCTGCCTTTATATTCTACTGTACAAGAAGCTAGCTCTGTGCATAATATACACTTTTTCTACTAATCTGCATTTGGGTAGTTACCTTGTAGCATTTCTACATATTTTACCTGTTAATTCATTTGTTTGTTTGTCTGTCAGTCAGTCAGTCAGTCGGTCAGCTCGTCCGTCGATTATATTCTAATGTTTAACCAACACACACAGTTGTTGCTCGCTGCTTCAGAATTCTCATCTGCTGCTGCTGCTGTTGATGATGATATGTATTCGAAGCTACGACTAATAAATGCCCAACGATTAACTGCTATGCATGCATGTCTAAAGTAGTGTACTAGTCTAGTGCATGTTTGCATGTGTAAGTTTAAGGCGTTCATTGTTAACCACTTTCTAGTCAAGTGAGTGAGTCTGCATAAATGTAATATATAAGTAAGATTGTAGTTGTGGATGAGTTGTCGAATTCAGGAGCAAGTTTGACTTCTTGTCTGTCCGGGTTCGATTTCTGTTCTTATGTCTGCCCCTGCTCTGCTCTTATAAGTAGAAAACACGTAGCCGACTACGATGCTATAGTGGTTGTAGGTAGTACATGTGTACATAGTAGACACAGAGTGCAACTAGTCTAATAATTCCATTGTGAACAGTGTGTTGTGTAAAAAGTCTCTGTGTAAGTCTATTATTAAATCCTGGTCTTTCCACGATGTACCACTGTGCATAAACGATGCACGTATAGCTCCAGAGTACTAACTAAGAGGATATTTCGTGGATTATATAATTCTGGACGTAGGTAGTGGTAGTATGTGTGTTTAGTTGTGGTGTGGTGGTGACTGGTGAGTGAAATGAAGTCAGTTCGCTATATGTTATAATATGCAGGACGGCGCGATAAAATGAATGAGTGAATAGAATATGAATGAATGGAAGCGTGGGAACCTTGGCTGTTCTGCCAATGTACATACTATATAGTGCTACCTACACGTATTATTACAAGTAAAAAGATGCAGAACAGAGATACATTCACAGTAAGCTGGAATACAGTCGGTGTAATATTGCATTGCAATATTGCAGGAGAGTGAACCTGGCTGAGCCAGAGAGAGAGAGAGAGAGAGAGAGAGAGAGAGAGAGAGATGAAGATGAAGAGAGGATGAAAAAAATTTGTCGATAAAGATCTGTGTGAGTCTGTTGATAGTTTGGGATGGTAGTTTTGACAGTGTGGGTGGTGAGGACGGCTGGTGGAGTCTAAGGAGAACATAACGGACTACTTATTTTGAGACAAGTGAAGATTGCAGATGATTACTGGGAGCAGTGAGGGAGTGTGAGTTACGATCCTTGTATGTGTGTATATGCTAGTTGGTGGGTAACATAATATTTGTTACACTAGACATACAATACATGCATGGACAACAATGTTATGAGAGAAAAGAGTCTCTCTCTCTCTCTTCATCTTTTCCATTCAGAAGACATGTACTATTTAGGGTCTTTGTAATTGCTTTGAACTCATTGGTGCTAATGTATTTCTTGTCTAAATGCTCGAAGGCTGGCAAATCATAAATAAGTTCAAGTCTAATGATGATCACATCAGCAAAACATTGCTCTCACTCACTCACTCACTCTCTCTCTCTGGCCGTGCTGTTGTTCAGACGAAAGTTGGTTGGTAACTGGGATGAGACAACAAGGGCTCTGATTGCATTACACGCACACTCACATATACATACACAGAGATATTTCCAGTTCAGAGTTGCATGTGTGCTGTTGTAGCAGTGCTAAACGTGCAGGGAATCAACACTACTAAATACGAAAGTGGCTGTGGTAGTGTTAGTGTGAACAAGAAAAAAGTCTCTCTCTCGGTAGTCTTCAATAGGTTTCCTCTGTGAGGGCAGTCGACATTATGTCCTACTGAGGCTTACTAACTAACCAGCTTCACATTCCACGGAGTGTTAGTGAACTGCAATAGGAAAATGTTTAGAGATTCCCTCAGTCTCTTCTCTGTCTCCTATCCCAGACTCATTGTTCCCTATAGGACTATTATTCGAGAAGTGTTAGGCAAAGTCATAGAAATTGGATTGTGGAGACGTGACAGAATTTACGTAATAAAAATCCAGCACTTGACTTGCACAGTAATAATTATGGAGAAGCATCTCTCCCGGCTCGGCTTTTTCGTCGCATCGCATTCATGTGACTGTAGAACGGAGGCGCCTTGTTTCTCTCTCTTCTCGTTCCTTTTCAAGCGGAAAATTCTGTTGACCTTTACAAGTTACACACACAGTGGAGTGATATAGTTACACTATATAATATATACTATTACATTACCAGAAGACATTGTATACAAGCTGCTATGACATCAACCAGTAGTCAAAATTCTCTATGCAGATGTGTCTCTTCATATACATAGTGTATGCCGTAGTACAGTACAGAATATTATTATAATGATATTGGATGGCAGAGAGGAGTAGCAACAAGAAGACATGATCCATCCAATAGAATCTTATGAATAGGATGGAATATTATGAATTGTGTTTCATTGTGTGTGAAGGATGTCATGCGAGAGTCTCAACTGTGGCAATAAATCTGGTTAATCAACTGAGAGATGATGTGCATGAAGTCATGAAGGTATTCATGAACTAGTTCTAATTGTAAGTGCTCTACGTAATATATGTGTGTGTATGTTAGTGG
Source organism: Plutomurus gul (assembly GCA_019776185.1). Classification (NCBI taxonomy): domain Eukaryota; kingdom Metazoa; phylum Arthropoda; class Collembola; order Entomobryomorpha; family Tomoceridae; genus Plutomurus; species Plutomurus gul. The sequence goes on along the minus strand of JABASC010000003.1, from coordinate 19,302 downwards.
TAATAACAGCATTACATTGTTGTATGTAGTAGTGGGAGTGTGTCTGGTGAACTGGACATTCCTGCCACATTATTATCTTTACTATTATTAAGGATCATCATAATGTTTATTAGCTAATCTTCTCTAGCTGTCTTTCTCACATTTGCATATTTATTTACCTGACCTTCGTGTACTCGCTACCTAAAGATGAGCTTTGTGCACACACAATTACCTACTTACAGTACACTACACACTGAGATTGTATTCAGGACGAGACAACTTAGCTCGTCGTTCCTTTACATTGCTTAGGAGCACATTACATCACACAATACAAAAGACACAATGAAAGAAAATGGGGAGAAGCATGTATTATACTATAGTGTACTAGTTCGTCATGGTGTTCATTACGTGTGGTGAAGCGAAACCATTGAGAGCACGGAGCAGCAGAAGAAGAAGAAGCACTTCCTCCGTGCATTTTCCCTTTTGCCACTAATCACCACCACCTTTGCATAAATTAAGCATTGAGTAAACATTGAGTAATTTGTGGATACAATTTGTACAAAAGGTTGCTGTAAATATTATTAATGGTGAATTGAGTGAGTATATTAGTACTCGTACATTCTTCTTCTTCACTGTACTTGCTATTGAGCTTGGAAACGGTTAATTTATGTGTCTTATTTAATAATTAAATAGCTACCCTTGTAGATGAAATAACACGAAAAACTACTTTCAGCATTTCATTTCATAATAACTGATACTTGTATATGCCTTTATATTGTGTACTATAGTTTTGTCACTTATTTTTCACGCAGATCATAATTTCCGAATTCATCTACCTAGTATGATTGCTTCCGCCTCTATTGCCGCAGCGATTGGTACTCAAGTGTCGGGAGAAACCCTACAAGAAGTACTGCATTGTTTACATGTGATCACAAATATCGAGACGGTGAGTTGATTTCTCTCTTCCTTCCTTCTTCTCTGAACTATTTTCACAAATTTATTTTTTCTTTTCATTTAAAAATTCATACCGTGTATAATATGATATATATTATTGTAACCTTATCATGAACTGTACACACTTATACTGTATACTATTAATTACGCGACGTGTCGTCACTCTTGCTCAATACTTTTTGTTTACCTTACTTTTATAGTCTGACACGAATCTTACTTGAACTTTTCTGTCCTGCTGTTGTACTCATTGTGCACATTGAAAAAATGTGAATGTGTGTACTGAAGTAATTGAAGGCTGATGATTGACATCGGACGGACAGTTTCATTCACACAGAGTGACAGAACGAATTTGAAACGCGTGACAAATTTGATGTGGTCTGCTTTAAACGTAGAGACGTGCTCATGCAACCAAAGCTGACACTACGATATGCAACTGTAGACAGCGACCCGTATGATTAAATAGGCATAATTGTCTCATCAGTGTAATTCAATCGAGATTATGTTTTATATGGCATTGTGGCTGAGTGACTGACTGAGTGCAGTTATTAAGTTGAAAATTGAGTGTGACATGCGATTACGTGTCCATTTGGATTTGCGCTCGTATAAGCATAATATTTGCATTTTATTGAGGAGCCTGTTGCTGGTGCTATTCAAATGAAACAAGAAGCTGTCCACTGGTTTATATGTTATAGGAATTTACTCTAAATGGACATCAACTTGATGTCTCTGTGTCTCGCCGTCACGAAAACAGTGTGTATAATGCCTTCTACAGTGTGCAGTCTACAGCATACAAGTAATATACTTACACGAGTAGTTGACTGTCGTTCTATAGGACCGTGTTATTGCGGCGGCAGTGAAATTGAAGGAGCTCTCTGCCCTTCGAACAATTCTTTCCTGTTATTTATTATCTCTCTCTCACTCTCTCTCTCTCTCTCTACGTACTGCGTATACGTAGTGAACATTATTTGAGTCTTTTCGTGTCTGAACAATCTTCGCTTTTCAACAACCGCCTCTAACTAACTGACTTGACTATATTTACTATATAGTGGTGGTGATGGTCCATTGTCTTTCGGATTGTGAGTATGTAGGTGGTTGAAAGATTAGATTGTGACAAGGTGACTCGGCTTCCTTCGTCCAAAAACACTTTCAACTTGCATTCAACTACTACTCGTAGTAATGCATCTGTACAAGAGTTTTGTTCCTACTTAATGCTATTGTCTATTTATCTCAGGTGCACAGTTTGTTAACAACTTATAGTACCACTATACTTAACATTTAATATTATTAGTAGTATACTTATGGCTAATCGTAAATGTACACTGTATTTAGCTTTATAGGTAGTTTGTGTGTGGAAGCTGGAAATAATGCGGTAGGAGATTGTACTATTTGGTTACATGGTGGAGAATAGATACTGGAGAGTAGCAGTAGCCGTATTTAAAAGTCCTTTGGCAATCTACATACAATTAGTTAGTTAATGTGTTATCTTTGTATCTGTTGTCTCACCCCTTCTTCAGTTAGGAATCCATGGAAAGCAGAACAGGAGCACACAAAGGAATGGATCGGAGTGAAGAATGTGCGATATGTGTGTTGATCTTGCTTGACTTGTGAGTCAGTAGGTGGACGCGGTAACGCAGTAGGGAGACCACGGGGATAATTAATTGCATCTCCACCGAAAGTACATACTACTGGCTTCCTTTTATTAGTAAGTCTAGTCTCTGAATACACTGTGTGTGTATGGCTACTGGCTATGTGAGTGTATTTATAGTAGATAGGAATATTTATGTGCGTACAGATGATTTGGATGCAGATAGATAGACAGACGGACAGATGAACGCATTTTTCTTCATCTCAATCTGAAATCATTATGATCAACAAGAAAACAAGAACAAGAGGACTAATAGGAAAAGCTTCTCTGTTCTCTTGAGATGTAGCAGCAGTAATAAAGGTACATCAGAGTCATAATGAACAAAAGGGCCCGTGGTTGTTCACTTTTTTCTTTTCTCGAACAATTAATCTAAGTAGCTAAACTATGCACATAAGTATCTGTACAACAACATACTTTTGCATATGTATATATACTTAGTATAGTGCAAGAGTATAGTGGAGAGTTACCAGTTTCTTAACTGTCTGCCTATCACTATAAGGAATATTTATGAGGAATCTGTAGTCCTTGAGTGATCTCGTGTACTTGATACACACAGGCTCATTGCAGTAAAGGGGAAGAGTTACAGGTAAGAAGGCTGTAACATTAAGACAATAGTAATAGAGAAGTGGTGTGTGTGTTAAATTTATTGTTCAGTTGTTGTCCTGTTGATTGGGTCTGTTTGTCTCTATACTAATGATATAGTATTTACGTATTTGTACGGTGTTCGTACAGTACAGTATATTATAAAGAGGCAAGACTCCATGTCATTTCATGTTGTATGTACATTATAAGTATAGATCGACATGTAGACTGTTTGATTTGAGTGAAAGGGTAGACTGGGAAAGGAGAGACAATGGGAAAGACACAGTGGTCTGAACTGTGTAGACACCTAGGACATTAAATGACAGAATGGAGAGAGAAAGAGGGAATATAAAACTGAATGTAAGGTGAATGAAATTCAATGCAAGAGCACGTTGTTCTACGCACATAGTTATTGTATTAGGAGGAATGTGTAAAGTTTAGAAATACGTACTTATGTTGGAGAGAGGAGAGGTCGGAGATGAATTACCGTCATGTCATCTATTTACTAGGATTGGTGTGCTGAAGAATTTTCGGCAAAGTAGACTTTGAGATTTTTCCCTGTATCTGAAAAGCGATCAGAGCCTACACCTATCAATTTACTGGTTCTTTAGCAGCACCGGCGCCCGTCTCTGTCCTCCCCGCTCAGTTACTGAGAGTGTATAGTGCTCTACCTTTAAAGAGCCAACTCAACTCTGTACTTACCTTATGGCACAACCGTCATGACATAACCTAACATAACACGTCACTTTCGAGGTCAGATTTTAAGCTCCGTTGTTGTGCCACTCTCTCACTCTCTTTTTCTCTACGTAGGGTCGTGATATGTTGGCAGAGCATTCTACTGGTGCGTTCCTGTCTTCCCGCCTTCAACTCCAATTTAATAACCAGCAATAGCTAAATATGTTAGAAAGAAATTATTGAGAGGAGATTTGGGTTTTGGAATAAATATGGAAGGATTTCTGTACACAGGCAACCAACCAACAGCTTTTATCATTATCCGTGTGTGCAGTAATAGTTTCTGTTGTCTCAAGTCAACTTGTCAGTGGATTTCCTTGGCTCCAGTTCAGCTTCCAGCTCAGTTGATTTCTAAAGACTTGGCTGCCAGTGAATGGGATGAAGGGAAGAGCGTGTGATGAGATCAGAAAAGGGAAAATGGCTAAAAGTCAAGTAGAACCGTACGACTGTGTGTATTACATAGAGAGGGATATTTTTTGGGCCACAAATCAAATGTATGGAGAATTAGAGTAATCAGAGTATTTGAGAGGAGATGGAGACAGTAGATGAGATGAACGATTATCTATTCATTGTGGACGTTGAGTTGGATTTTGGACGGATGATAATTTTGAAGGATTTACCTGCTTAATGGATTTATCATGAGGTTACATCGGAATTGTGTGTGTTGGACTTGAAGTCAAATTGAGAGTCAAGTGAGAGAGGTTCGAGTTGAATGGGGCTGTGTGGGGAATGGACTGGTCTATTCGACTCTAGTGCACTGTGTTGGTTGAGAGATAGCCGTGGGAGGTCGGCTCTTTGTGGTGATTCCATTTGGTTATGACATTGGCAAGTTTTCTTGATGAGGATGCAGAGGATGACGATGATAAAGAGGCGAGGCAAAGTGATTTGATGTTGGTTATTTGTATGGACCGCCGCTGCATTTATATATGTACTATTTAGTATTACACCATTTGTCTACTCTGTACATAAAATGTTTACGCGGTCATACGCTGTACGCGCTGTCTTGTCTACTACTGTCTTTTCTTGACTGATTTGATTGTTGGGAGTCTGGGATGAGACTACAAATCTCACAGTGGCGAGAGAGCCATGTCGCTTCGCTTCTGCTCAGCTGACTGATGCATTTCATGGAAATATTATTACTGTGGGAGGTTGCAGTGGTGGTAGTGGTGGGTTGACTGCGAAGCACAGAAAAGCTGGAAGCGGAGAGAGAGAGGAGAAGGTCAGGTCACATGCAGAAGCAGCAGGTACGAGAAATAGTGTGACGACAAAATGTCATCGTTGATCTATTGTCTTGTCATCCAATATGAAAATCTTCATCATTGGGACATTTTTACCCTGTTCGCGCAGGCATACGACTCGCAGTGGACTCTCATAGAGAGAGAGAGGGAAGAAATGATCATGATGATTCTTCCAAAAATACTCATCTGTCATTCTTCATTCCACTTGTGAGTTGCGTTTGACTCTGTTTCTCCGTTGTTTTTCGAGGATTTGCTTAAGGACATGACATGATATGTGATATTGTGGCTGGATGGGCTGCTCTTGAGTGATTGTGCCGAACTATTTCTACACATATATATACAGCGCACATTCATAGGAGCACTTACTCGCATGTACCAGTCCACCAGTCATTGTTCCTTGTTCGATAGTAGTAAGTGGTATTCCTGTTGTACGTGGTGGTGGCTGTTGATTCGATGTGGAAACTCATACTTACTTCCCATCGGGCAACATTCGTTTCGTTGACAAAAGACCAGACTAATATGGAATGCTGGGGAAGGTTATGGTATGGACATGATTTCTCATTGTGCTCCCACTCTCAATGACTTCCACTTGAATAGAACGTTAATTTACAGAGCTTCTTTTCCTCTCTAGGCCTTTGTGCTTGAAATCATCAAGTTGATTGCTGATTTGACCAGGAAATTCAGCTGGGCTCCGTTGTTGAGGAAGGTCTTATAATTGTTGATATTATTTCTGGTTCAATGGTTTTTTTTAAAAAAAATCTGTTTTATTCAATCATAGAAAGTTGTTTCCGATCAATAAATACAAGAAGTACTTTTGGTGGGCTTTTAAATAGCAAGAATATTTAATTGATAAGCATCTCTTGATGGTAGTTATTCGGTGGACTGTGTCATAGGAAAGAACTCGGAAGTGGAGACCTAGGTCAAGTATTTAGCCACTCTGTGGGAAAGTCAGTTATTCTCTCCATTAGCCGTTCAATTGTGCTATTTACTCGCTTTATTATACATAACCAGTAAATTCCACCACTGCACTACTCAATTCCATTCTCTACTTACCTTTGGCCTTTGACCTCTTTTTTTCCATAAATGTGTATCTACTACTTACTACATACAAACATATATATATATAAGCAGACGTTGCACAATAATGATGCTGGTAGCCTACCATATAATATTATGACTGTTTAAGTAATAAAGAGATCTGGTTGTGAATGTGAGAAGTGAATTTGTAGAGTACTAGTGAGATGGTCGGGAATCTCAAATGGAATTTCAATGAGCTTATGCATGCAGTGTACGTGTACTGTGTACTACCAGAAATCTGCTGTAGTATAACAATAAGTGCTTATGGAAGTGTAAGTAAGCATTGTAGGTCGTCGCACTAATATTCAGAGTAATACAGATGCATCATCTTCTCTTGTATTTTTTAGGGGACTTTACATTGTTGAGTCTCTCGTAGAATAAAATTCTCCTCCAAGATAATGTCATTGTTTTATTGTGTGTGCTGTTGTTGAGGAATGGGGAACTACGCAGTAATGCTCTCATTTAATTTCTATGGAAAGACTTCAGTAGCTTGAGGTAGGCTCGCATTGTTTTCTTTTCTCTTAAGCACAGAGAACGTTGTGGTATACATCGCGGCAACTCAAGGGCTTCACCATCAACAATTTCTAGTATTTATTCCAGCCTACTCTTGACTTGAGAGTGAGCAGAGGGCACTCCCGTACATAATGAATAAATAATTCTAAACAGAAGCTAGAAAGCTTTTTTTTACTTGTCTGAGTGCGCGGCGAGTGAAAGGGTTAATTGAGTAATTCTTTCTTGTTGGTCCTGCAATTAGTAGAGGAGATGTGGGCGCGAATATTCATCATTCGTTCAGTTGTCCAGGTCAGTGTGCTTTCTTCCTACTGTTTCTCTTTGTTAAAGTCAGTATGTATTATGGAACTACATGGATCTGTAGTACGAATGGAATGCAATAGTGAATGAAATGAATGGATCATTGAGCGACGTGTCAATAGTGCTGATGGTCGGGGTTTATTAACGACATTTTTACAGGCTCTTCTAATCCCATGAACTATTCCACTGGTACGAAGGTTCAGTTCAATCAGATCAACTCTTCTGGTTAGCTTGTTTGTTTGTATGAATGAATAAAATAGAATTGGTGGATGGATGGATATATGGATGTTTGAATGAATGAATGCTGGGAATTGTGGGAGTGTTTATTCTTTCGTAACGTACGTCGAGCCTAATTAGTATAGTACATTCCTAAGTCATGCTATGTAGTAGACATTATATGTAATACGTTATAATGAGGTTCATAGTAGCCTATCTGTCTAGTGGAAATATACGTGTGGAGGAGTGGGAGCAATTCACAATGAATATAGATAGATTAGTTTGATGTTGTTGCTACTTGCTTGTATTGTATTTGTATATTTGTAGTTATGTGTATTTACCAGTGATGCGATGTGTAATGAGGAATTCTGTGAATGAATGAGGGTGAAATGAATGAAGGTATGATTGACTAGGATGGCATGTCGTATACAGATATATAGACTATATGCAGTAGAGGAACAAGGATACGCGAGATACTGTGAGATAATGGAGTTATGCTTATATTTCTGTTAATATAAGTATAGGAAGAGAAAAAGTTATCGCCAAACTCGGGCAGGTTCCCACGCGAAACAAAGTGCACTCACTTACACGTACGAGTGTACACAGTAGGTTTTCTACTACACACAAAAAGAGTATATACTCTGCTGTTGTCTTGACTGGAGTGAAAAGAATGGGAGATCAGATGCGGGTTGGTGCCATGTACATAGCATGAATGAGTGAGACAAGGTAACATTACTGACAGAGTAAAGGTTATGGTGCTATGACTTCTATACGTGGGGCCGTCCATGTCCTTTATTTCATTGGATTCTGTGTTATATTTATATACGGCCTTTGAGTTTGACTGAGCGTAATATTAGGTGGCAAGCAGGGCATGTATCGTCAATTGGAGTGAAGTGGACTGCGAGGCGTTTGAAACGACGTTTCGTGTGTCCATGCGAAATGAAGGTGCTGTTATGTCAGCAGCCGAATTGGGAGAGCAGGTACAAAGATTCAGCCTCTCGGTTGTGTTGCGGTGGGTACGGGGACTGAGACAGGGTATATATACCAGGGAAGGCAAATAGGAGACGTGTGAATATTTGATCTGTGAGAGAGTGACCGAATAGGAGTGAGTGAGACTGTCTAAGATTCCTGTCGCCGGCACCTTGCTGTGTATACGTTTGTAACCCTCGGAAGATGTTGTAATATTTTAGAACTCACATGGCCCACCCTGGAATTCTCCCTGTAGAACCCCTTGTTCTCTCGCCAAAATACACGCATATACACAATGGGCTCTTTCGTGAAATGACCTGACCCTGAGTGAGTGGCACTTTCTTTTGTCCCCCTTTTAATTCCCATCCGCATTTCTGCTGCTAACAGAAATTATCTCACTTTGATTATAGTGTGGATATAGTGAAGAGGAGAGACAACACGTAAATAGATAAATCTACTACGCGAACTGCCGTACACTACTGGAAGCTGTTGTGAGGAAGCACTGGAAGTATAGACTTTACAGTGTGTATGTGTGTGGGACAAGTTGCAAGTACGTAGGTCCCTTTTTGACAAGCAGAGTACATTGTCTTGCATGTTGGTAGTGTGTGCAGTAAATATGTGTAGACAGTCTTTGTCCGATCCTAAGTTAACAGTGGAATTTTTCACTTTCTGTCAGATAGATGCGTCAGATATAAGTCACAGAGAGTGAACGCAATACAAAAGGATCAATATTCAATGTTATTGCGTAAGCTAGAAGGAAGACAAGAGCAGCAGCAGCAGCAGCTTCCTCCTTCGAGGGGGTTTTCCAAGAATCTCGCAACTGAAGTCAACATATCAGATCTCGTCTCAAAATAACAGTCATGCCACGAACAACACTTTGCTCTATTCTTCATTCTGTTTAAACAGGTTGACTTACGACTTCCCATACGTAATAGTCACTGATTTTCCCAATAATATTGGCTACAGGGCCTTTAAAGAGGGGATCTTGTGTTGAGGTACGCGCTCAATAGCTTTCATAGGCGAAAAGCGCTAAAGTACTTGTGAAGGTATGCTATGCGGGCAATAAGTGTGTTGAGCAATTAGATGACTTGCCATTTGCATCCCTGTGCCCACTCGCCTCCGTCTCTGCGTTGCTGTGTTCCTTGCACAAAGAAGTTTCGTTGAGTGGGCTAAGGCTCTTTTTCTAAAACGTGCACACAATAATGCGAGAATTTGTATATATATATATATATATATATATATATTCACTCGTACCAGAAGTTATCTCCACTTGAGTGGAAGAAAATAGAGATGAGCTTTAAGAATGTCGTTGATTATGTTCACTTATGCTAATACAAATATTTAGGTATATTTTGATGGTCGGCTCGGCCAGCTTTATCGCTCTCTGTGTGTGAAGAGTATATTGCACGTGAGATGTAAATAAATAAGAAGAATAGATATATATCTATACGTACTACTAAATGGTATTAGTCGAGTATGTCTGGCTGCCACTGAAAGGAAGATCGCATAGTGAGTTCTTCTGTCGTGGCTACTGAGAAAATAGTTTCTATACAGTAGTGTTCTCTCTTTACTAGTCAGACAGACATCTACTTACTTATGTAAGTACAAGGTTGACAAGCATGAATACAACAAAGTTAATTCGACTCTGTTCGCTTGACTGGACATTGTGTGTGCAGTGCTGTGTGTGGAGGAATTGACGTGGACAATGAGTGCCACATACCTTGACCTCCGCGTGTTGCTCTGCTAATAAGTCCTGTGTATGTACACAAGTGTGAAATGAGGTGACATGAAATATTCCCCATGTGGGAATGAATTGTCAAAGAGCTTAGCAACTCTTGAACACAGTGAGACAAGTCTCAGCAAAGAGACAGAGAAGAGGAAAATCTCGTTGGCGACTCGAGTACATCGTACGTACATGCGACATTGTACATGTCTTCTTGTGACTTCAGTGCTCAGCTTCTTGCCTAGCCCATTATTGCACTCATCTTCTCCGTGAGTTATGACTGGGTAGATATTTCATGGATTTTGTCTCGCAGCACAATAAAGTCAACTGCGGCATTTGCAAAGAGACATTCCTTGCCATCAGAGGCAATCCTGCATAGCTATAAGCAGCAACAGGTTGAGGTGGCTTCCACAATGCCAGCAGCATGGCTTAATAACACATACATAGTTGCTTGCAGCACTTTTACATGAGACAACCTCCAACACGTTGACTATTATTACAACACAGTGACTAGTATATAGTACCTACCTATATAGGACACTGTTTAGTAGTAGGTAGGTATTGGTGTGGAGAACTCGAAAGAGTTGAGTTACTGCTCCGTGTATAATAATGAGGTGAAGTTGAGCTGGACTGATTGTGTGTGAGCTCTTTCTCCTGGAATTAGAATTTCAAATCTGATTCACAGAAGTGATTTATTAAGAGAGGAGGAAAAAGGTGTGTGTAGTCTGATACTCGCAGTCTCATATGGATGACGGCTGAATTTGATACGAACACGGCAGCTTTTACACCTTTCTCGTACCTACTGCCTTATAATATATGAATGAAATAGCAAATACTTGCTAATACACACGGGGAAATAGTTGGACTTTGACTTCCCTGTAGAATTACTCTTTCCAGTCATTTCTGCCCCTCTCTCTCTGTGTGATTGTGTGTGTACTGTCTGATTTCGATTTGCTTCCTTGACTGTGCCCCTTCATAGAAATATGAATGGGCGACTAGATTCAATTTGATCGATGTGATCGCTGTATGATTTTCCATTTAGAAAAAGTTAAACCAAGAAAGCATTCAGAAATTACTCTGTGTTATTTGTATGTGTAATATACATAAGTATATAGAGCAATGCTTAAACGGACTCTTTACACAGCAGTCACACAGAGTATAAATGTAAGGACTATATATTGTGGTTATATAGTAGTTAAATAATATGGTTGCAGTAATAATATCGGAGCGCTTAGCGATATTTTAAAGTAGCCAAGAGGGCCATGGGAAAATTTCGTGGAAAAAGCTGTGAAACTTGAAACAGACGTCGGGTTCTTTATGTTGAGGTAGAGTAGTGCTCTGTGGATACTTATTATTATGTTGTGTACATAGTTGCGGATATATAGGATGGACTAGATGTTAATAAGCAACTATGGTTATGTAGATACTGCTGCTGCTTATTTTCCCGTGTTCATATTATTTATAAAGTGTGGATTTAGTATGGATGGATGTTATTCTGTGTTGTGCGGAGGACGGAGAGGCTCCCTTGTTCTTGTTTCTTGCGCTTGATTGCTCGTTTTGGGAAATCTCATGTTTTCCAAAGGGAAAATGACTGGGATTGCATGGCGAAGGAGGAAATATTTGGGATTGCTGCTACGTAGTGTGTGATTTGTTGTGATTCTCATCTTTCTACTCTCACAGCACAGCAGTGTGTATACATGGGAGTTCGTCCGTACACACTTTGAAAAAGATGCGATTATCATAGTGGCACATTTATTTATATGCTCTGTGTGTATACGATATATAAAAATGTAGGTATTGAGTAAGTACTTACTTGGATACTCAACATAAGTATTAAAGCGCAAGTTTGCTTTTCCTTGACTTTGGCTCTTACACGACCCGTTGTTTTATTGGCCCCCCAAGATGTTTTCCCTCTTTTGAGGAATGGAATTGAAGATCATACGTCCTCCACGAACTCTCTTCTGCTTTCTTTCCAATAGCAGCTCATAAAAATTACAACAAGCAAATAAATAGCTGCCATGGTCATCCCATTTGCTCGACTATTTAACTTTTGGGTAGTTAAAAGTGTTACGAGGAAGAAGACGACACCGTTATTATATTTTCTACTGCTCAGTAGTCTTGAATGTACTGTTGTACCTTTCTCTTACTATTAGTTAGTCTCGCTCTCTGTCATGTCAAATAAATACAGGTCTTTTTTAGTGTGTACAACCAAAGAGGAATGTATTTCGCAGAGAGACAGAAGGGCAGCGAGAATAAGACAACAGAATTACACGGACGGATAGAAGGAACTATTTAAAAAATGTATTATTATTGTATGAGTGTCGATTCCATTTAGGATCTAGCACCAAAGAAGATCTGTAGTACACAGAACAGGACAGTAGTATTATTGGTTATTACAACAGCTCCATGTTATATCACGTAATGTGAGATACTGCTGTAGAACATGTACATAAGTTACAAGTGGAAACATCAGTGGATACTTAAAGCGTCAAAGATATGTTATCCGACGATGCGGATAGAAAAATGCGAAGAGCAATACCGTGTACTTAGGTTTCTCTCCATCTGACTCTTGTTTTTTCCGAATGAAAGGAAAAGTGTATACACTTATCATGTGTACCATTATTGCTACTACTCCTGGGCAGATACTAATACTACTACGTATCTACTAAGCTAATGGGATTGTTTGAGAATGTTGTGTGCAGCTTATTTATTTATATTTATAGGACTCACAGGATTTCATTATTGTTCTTGGAACAGTGATGTATAATTTCGATGTAAGAAAATGGTGTGAATGAGTAGTACTTGGGGAATATGACTAGTGCTTTTTATTGGACTCTTAACTGGAGGCACTTCAGACACATTCACACGACAGAGAAGGTGTCTACAGTACTCAAAGTAAATGGTAGTAGGTTGGGAGCACTTATTGTTAGGTACTTGTATGTATGTAGTAGTAGTAGTAGTTATGGTAGGAGAGTAGTCTGTTGTTGTTGTGAGTGTATAGTAGTTGGGGAAAGAGGCAGAGTTCACATTTGCACTTGACAGGCCATTAAGTGGTGTTCTCGTCGAAGCTCATTTAGTCTAATTAGAGCCGGCAGTGGTGTTGATGTTGTGTATAATGAACCTTTTGTCACATCTGATGACACGGGAAGCTGCTGAGAGAGCGGAGTGAGATCGACGGTTCTGTCACGCTCTCTTTCTCCGTCCATTTACGCTCCCACTCGCTCCTCTTTCATCGTTTTCATCTCCCCGCATAGTAAATAGGACGTTATTATCAATTGTCGGGTTTGCCTGCTCCAGCCACCGCGGTCCGGTACACTTTGAGGGCAGGGTGGTCATTCCCACTATTTATTAACCATTGTTTCCTTCTGCTACGATTTATGTGCTAACGTGTTTTCTGCGAAAATATATTAAAGTGGTGGTGATTAGGAGCTGTGCACTCGTTATTGTGAGTGAGTAGGAGTTCAAGGAACGTTTCACAATTAAGATGAGTAGCAAAATAAATGAGCCGATGAGAACTTGTCAAAATCTTATTATGCGTTCTTTGTTTATTGGTTTTGATGACCGGGCGGCTTTGGCATTTCGTCTTTGGAATGCCTACAAAGTGTTATGGGGCCAAGTAGTACATAGATCGCTTTTAGTACCTAATTAAAGGGAAAGTGCGGGTATTGTTGTTTGTGAAGTGTGACACGTGTACTAATTGTAAGTATTAGATATTGTTTTCTTGGTCGTGCAAAGGTATTTATGTGTTTTATTTTTTATTTGTGTTTCAGGATGTGCTGCGAAGCACGATGGACCAGATCAAGTTAGCAATTCAAATAGCGGCTCAGGAGGAAAACCGTGAAGACCCGGGTGGCGATCACCCGGGTATTTCGGACGCAAGTGGGCTGGACAAGTTGGGGGAATTAGGGCAAGCGGAAACGCCTACGGATGTGGGAGACATCGAATTTTGAGAAAACTGTTGTTGTACAATGAATCGCTGTGAGGTGAGGAGGAGGGAGTATCATCTACATGTATCTGTTAACGAAACGACGTTGGAGAGTGGAGTGATCCTATCCTAACTCGGAGGGGAAAGCAGATTTACGCTTAATTTAATACATATTAATCTTTGTTCCAAATGTATTTCAATACTTTGGGGAAAATATTACTACATATTAATATACATAGATAAATATATTATACATATTTAATACGTACAACCTAGTTAGGTGTTGTTGTTGTAGATAATAGATATTATATTGTACTTTTAATTATAGTGACTTATTTACGTGTATAGGCAAATGCAGTAAACTAATATAAATACATAGAGATTATAAATTCGGCACAGTGTAAGTTCTTCCTTAAGAGAAAGCACTACTACTACATACATATACAACCTATAAAACTACTTCCGCCTTATTTGAGAGAAATATTATTCAGAACTTGTCATGGTGTGGGAGAGTCGTGGAAATGTTTTCCCTGATTCTCTCACCCGTCTTTGTTTTTGCCTTTCCTCGGCCGAACTTCGAAATTACCTTGAGGCGAAGGCAAATCCAAATTCAAAAGTACATTGTTGAATTTGTAGTCATCAAGAGTCATCCACATACTTTTATTAGATTATAATTATTATTACACACACTCCATTGTTAATTGTGCGGAGGTTCTACATAGCAGAGACTTAAATATATATATTATAAGAAATACAGGTAGATACAGGTAGATAAACAGGTGAACAGAAATGAAGACACATTTAAATAGGTAGACATATGAATACAAAAAGAAATGACTGTGGTGTAATAATTTAATTACAAGTTCAAGTTGGATATAGAACGGAAAATACGCGGATTGTCGTCGTGAAATGCTATATTTGTACCTACCTACCTATTCTGTAGTTTTAAGCTAACCTATATGTGAAAATATTTCAGAAAACATGTAAATACTACTCGATTGTACATACAGTGAAATATTATTATTATTATTATTATTACTATTATTAGTTCGTTTTTATTATCGTTTTGTGTGCGTGATCGTATGTAAATATTATAATTATTTGTAGCAGTGCGTACGTTTCTGGAAGGTATTCACTTGGTCAATTCTTATGACATGACTGGACTTCGACTGTATGTAGTTTCGCCTGATACAATTAGAAAATATTATTTAAAAAAAATTATTAATGCATAGATTTTCGTATAATATAATTATGTAGCGGTTGGCAGTTGTTTAAATGCGTACAGCCCGTACAGGTACATAATATAAAATAAGCTTACGATTTTCAGTGGCACATGCGGGGCAAAGAAAACGTGTTTCTCCCATTGCACTGATGAAATACCTAAAAGTGTGTTCTCTGGTTTACTGTCATCTCTGGATGATGATTTTTTTTATTAAACGACGAATGAAGATTTTTTTATTTGTCCGCTCCTAACTACTACTAACTAACTATTTGTAACTATTTAGTAAGTTGTAGCTTTGTATTTTTGTTGGTGTAGTCGTTGCGAGTAGAGATGATATAGTTACTACTACTGATACTACATACAATGTATTATGATGATTCTTTTCGTTGTTTGTCATGTCGCCGAGTTGTTTTGTTAATGTTTTAAATCTTAATGGAATACATACGTGGTAGTGCGCTATAAGGGAGAGAGTGGGTCTACGGGGTTTCCCAAGACGTGGTCAAGCAATTACGCTTATTGAGTGGATACTTCCATACGTGAAGAGGACGCCCAACCAGATTAGTTAGTTAAATGTTTTCTTGTTTTGTTTTTCTATCCTTTTCTACTACACACAGACATATTACGAGTAATTAATTGGTCCGTTCCTTACAATTAGTTGGGTGGGTAATACGTTAATATCCAGGGAGGAAGTTGAATTCACCATTTAGTAAGACAAATCCACATTACCGTTGATTGTCTACCGAATGAGAGAGTACTGGTTGTAAGATATAAAATCCATCCTGTTCCTAATATAATTAGTGTATCGTTGATAATAAATTGGGAAGGAGAGCTCTTTGTCCTGCTTCCTACCCCCGTGCTTCGTGAATGTCATCGCAGCGTATGGATAGACACACACACACACATACTGAGAGAGATACGTGGTTGAAATAATGAAATGCATGGTTAATTATTTATATGGTAATGATTAGCACTACTATTTACTGCAGACAAGTATATATGATCACTTAATATAAATTATAAGCAAACTAAATAATCGAAGAAGATAAGTTTTCGATGATAATGTAAAACAGCATTTTCCTAGTGAATGGAGTTGTAGAGGTGTAAATGCGATGCGAGTACGGGTAGAGTACAATACACTATATAATAGCTATTAAAAGTGAGAGAGAGAGTAGAGAAGAGTTTATTAGACAAGACTGCCCCCATTAAGATACTGAAAAATATTAGACTGATTCATCTTAATTGACTGCCTCTTCGGACTTTAAATCATCACGAACTGTGCGATTGTATCACCCTAATAATTTACAATAGACCGCACAGCTCACACACACACACCACAATTTCTATATGCGAGATCGGAGAACGTGTGAACCGCACCGAATGATAGCAGAAACCAGTTTGCATTTTAATTAACCGAAAATGTAAACTTATTGTTATTATTAATAATAATGGAGGTTTGGGCATTTCACACTGTTCTTCCGGAAATTAGGACAATTTTTACACTTTAAATAGTTCTCCCGAAAAGTGAGACAATTATTACAATCTAAAGATTTTCCGACATTTGGGACGATTACATGGTAAACATTTTTCCGAAAATTGTGGCTATTTTGACCGTGAAAGTTTTCCCGGTGATTTTTACACGTAAAACCGTTTTCATTTTGAAAAGTTACTATACAAAGCATTTCTGTTCCATTCTATCTCAGTTCCTACTCCTTACAATTGGCTCTGCGTAGAATTGTGGTAGAGAAAATAACGTTTTACAAATTACAGATTAATTCGTACACACAGGTGAGGTAGGAGGCAGGGAATGTACATTAGCGCACGAATAATGAGTACATTGCTGCGAAAGTTTAGTAGGAATACATTATGAGTCGAGATGAAAATACTGTGGTGAGAGAATACTTGTGAAAAGACTTAACCCGTACACTTATCAATATACTGCAAACCCATACATGTTGTGGTAGACTGTTCATATCTATATAGGGATTTAATAACACAACTAGTAGAACTCCTAAAGAACAATACACATAGTTAGTATAATTGTATACTTATAAATAAATATGATGATGATAATAAATGAAACGCAGTTGCTTTTGGTAATGACCTGGTGGCTCGCCCCGCTCAGGTCAGTGATGACAAAGGGAAACGGATACTTTAAGCGAAGACGACAATCATATTGTTCCGTAGGGTACTTAAATCCAATAAAATTTAACACGTAATTAATCTAGTTATTTTAAAATTTATCACTAATGAAAATATGTATAACATACGTTTATATGTGTGTGCACACATAAAGCTAAGAGATAGCAGGTAATTATAAATGGTTCATTAATGACTTGACCTGACCCAACACAATTTAACCCTACGAGACCTCATTTATCATTGTTTTTATCAAGTGTGTATAGTTAATGGTATTGAATATTGGTCTAAGTGGAAATATGCCTCGTTATAATAATAAATTATATTTATATAAATATATAAAAAGGAAAACATTTAGTGCTACAGCCTTAAATGTGAAGGAGGAGGAGACTCGGACCGTTCGAGCCCTCCTCATGATGATTGACTCTAGAATACTATTATTATTATTAATATGAATACATAGTTTTATTATGTCGGGTAATTGTTTAATGTTTATTGTACAGACGTGTATAAGAACCTCAAAGTGTGTCCGAAACTTTTAAATTAATAATATAATATGAAATCTGCTCAAATAGTTTACCTGTGTATAATGCCTACCATTACTCCATGTTAAATAAGCTGTATAATATTAATAAGAGAACTTGGATGAATATTTCCTTTAAAAATTGTACACATCATATTAGTGTTGAGATACTACATATACATATTATATTGTTATACATATTAGGGTACCACGAAAGAGTTAAATTAGATTAGAGCCACCCGCCCACACTGCAAATGGTTAGGAGATTCTACTGTAACTAGATATATATATATTTAACATGCTTATATATATTTAGTTCACTTGAGCTCACTATTGTCAAAGTCCTCCGGTTCACAGTCACTCATCGACGTTCAATTAAAAGTTCAGTACAGTCCCAATCCATAATTAGCAGTTAACCGTTCACTAGCAATTCAGTTCATTGATCCATAGACTGGAAACGAGAGCCGTTCATTTCCGCTACTTTACATTATTATGAGTTCTTGTGTTTTTAAGCTGTTCAATAATAATTATAGACTTTTTATGTAATTATTGAAATACTAACTACAGAGCAGACTACACAAATAGGATATAAATATATGTCGTAATTCATGTTCATTCACACGGGTGTTCTTCTCTACAGTGCACTCGCTCATTGAGACACAAAATACATATACATGTTATATACTACACACATTACTTTATATATAAACTGATACAGGTAAAAATCCAAACTCTGTTCATAAATCGTTGTCATTCTGAGGAAAACGTTGTTTTGTGTATTATCAAATGTTGATGAATAAATGGGAGAAGCCAAAGTTTAAAGAATATGATTTCTTCAATATTTTTGATTTATTCTGCATTGAGATGATTAATGTACTTGCTAAAACGACTCGTTTATTATGATGAATACATACACCAATTAAATATCTATTTCATATGCGTAAGCACCAAGTTCGAGAACGTTTAATTAAAGCATACTGAATGAAACAATGTGTGAAATCATATTAATAGGTTTGTTTTTGGACCCCGTCTGTCCGATTTTGTCCGAAATGTTAGGACCCCTCTCCCCCTTCGGACGTCCAAAAGTAAAAAATTTATACTGCCTATAAAATAATTATTTCACACAGTAATCTATTCTATATGTTAAGATAATAATTTAATGTGTACATATTGTAAATTAGTTGTGATAGATACAATTTAAAATTTATCTTCAAGGGACACTTGTCTTTAAAGACAAGTGCTATTCTGTGGTACAAATTGTCATGTATAAACGGCCATACATGTAATTCATACATGTATCCAGGCAAATAGGCTACATCATTTGAAGTGGCTCGCACAAACGCCAAATAATTTTTTTTAAATTGAAAAAATATTCAAACTAATATATTGGGATAATGGGCCCGAGTAATGATTGGGAGAATGTAGCCTCTGCTGGCTCAATCCATCAATGGATTCAAAGTAAATTAGTTCTTAGACCCTTTATTTTAATACGCCAAAAATTGATAAGAAAATGAAAATTGTAAGTTTGCAAGGTTTTCTGATACAGATGCAGAATAAAAACAGTTTGTCAT